>PITA01006005.1:66077-104292 GCA_004023965.1 Spilogale gracilis | reverse complement strand
AAGGGAAGAAAACAAATCCTTTCCTTTTGCTTTCTGTTATTTAATCTCTCCTGTGCCTGTTTAAACCCACTTTCTTGCTTATGTTTTTTCTTCTTAAAGAATGGGCGGAATTTAGTTTTGTGAATTCCAGAACACTTGGGAATTTAAGGAGGAAACTTTAGAACTTCAATAACCATGAAGTTTGCATAGTAATAAACATTCCAAGATATTGCACAAAGGGATAACAAAGTAGGGTTTAGATGTATAGATGGAATATAAATTTATAATGAGTCATTAATGGGGCTTGGGGACACATCCTGTTGAGATGTCATCACTGAGCTCACACTACTCTGTTCTATATAAAGAGGCCCTTAATTCTTTTCCAATCATTAAAAAAAATTAAATGCCTGGTGGGACATATCTAGTTTTGAACTTCCAATATTTCCCACTCTCCCCCTCCTTTCTGACCTTAGAAAAGTATTTCAGAGTAGACAAAGCCTGGCTCTGTCTATGGGAGCTAGAGTTACCTGTCCTGGTGACCATAAAGTTGTATCCTTGGTTTGTTAATTTAAACACGATTAAACATAATGAGTAGATAAGATGAGGAGCTGCGATGGAAGATAAGGAGGGGGACTGTTGTGTCACAGGCACAAGGATCTCTTAGCTGATTTCAAGAGATAGAAATAATTGTTGGTTCCTGAGAAGAAGTTCGTGGTCAGTTGGTCAGCACTTTACCACTTCTTGATGGACATTGGATGACATGTCAAATCCCAGGTAAAGTCACAAAGATGTCTCTACCTTGGATCTGTCTGATGGCTTTGGAGGAAAGGGAGAGAAAATCACATCTCACAAAATTCTCATTCAGAAATCATTTCTGATATTTTCTTGTCTTTGAGAGATGAAAGGATACTATGTAAAATATTAAGTCTTCCAAATTATATTTTCCTTGGCCATATGAATCAACAGGTATCATTCCTCATGGTCTTGGCCTGTAGCAGCTGGGACTTGAATAAAATGGTTAAACTACTCTATCTTGCTGACTTGTTCTGCCAAAGGGGAAAAAAAATAATTGTTTCACAAAGGTAAATGGTTAAAGTAAGCAAGAGACAACTGTGGTCTAAGGCACGTGGACATGAAGAGTAGAAGGTGTATAAATATTAATTTTAAATGGCTTGTGATAGCATCGTCATGAGACCTGCTTTCACACTTGGTGATGTTCTCTGTTACTTTCTGGTGGCTGCTACATCTAGAACATGTATTGAAGCATCTCCCATGTGTTTTTAAATTTCTTCCTGTAGATAGTAAAAGAGGCAAGAATGAGCCTCTCCCACAAACTTGGAAATAACATTGCCCTTCAAGGGTGAAAGTATCAGATCAGTACATCATAGGGCAGAAAAGAAAGGTACACACTTACCCTAAAGAGACACATGGCTCCCAGATTGTCCAGAGGGATGGTTCCACCACGGGCTACATTAATATAACAAAAGAGCAAGTGTGAACGTCAGTGAGAAACCCACTGTATCATCAAGGTTCAGTGTAGGAAACTGAATTCACAATCATGGAGCCTGCTTCCCAGCCATGGACCCTCTCCCCCAGGAACACTAATAACAGACTCTACCTCAGTCAATAGGATAAAGAAATTGAGACATTGCCACTAAAACTTATGAAGTCAAGAACATACCATGACAGTTATGTTGCAGGAGCCAAAGAAGCTGTCACCACTTACAACTAGTTTTGAAAGCAAGACTGTTGCTTGTTAGCAGAAAACAGCCCTAAAATAAAAATGGCCTCAGCCTCCTATCTGTATCTCCCTGGAGGAACCTTACTTCATCTCCAGAACCCTAGTTATAGTCATAGGGGAGAACAGAAATTGTAACCAGTGGAGAAATGTCCATTAGGAGGTGAGAATGGATGTTCAGAGCCAATCTACCATATCATGACTGATAGGGTATCATGACTGATCACAGAGATGGATGCATTCTGATCACAGAGATGGATGCATGAAATTAGCTTAGTCTGATTTCCTTCAATAGTTGTATCAAAGAACTGTTTCTGATTGGCTCTCATGTTCCCAAGTAACAGTCTAATTATAATTGCATTTGTTGTGTACCTTGCATACTGGGAGAAAATGCACCGGCCAGAGGATCTTAGTCTTCTCGGGACTTGTATTTTATATTTTAATTGCCATTATCTCCTCAATGCTAAGATACTGATTATATGCATGCCAGTCATTTCAAAGAAATGTTGAAGTGTTAAAAAAAAAAGTTGCAACTTAGCATCTAAGGAATATAGTAATAAATTTCCATCTTGATTTTACAACTTTTCCTCTAAGGTGAACTAAATCCATTTTGAGAAGCAGATCCATTTTTATTTTGTTTATATATTCTGGTCTCTAAACCAACGTGGCTGAAGGTCAGGCTCTGGACTGTGGTACTTTTTGAAGCAGGGCAATGGGATAACTGTGCAGACCCCTCTTGGCAACCGACCCATCTTAAGGGGACGACATCTGTGTCTGGCCATTTGCCCACATCACCTGGCCTGTTAAAAGCCATAGCACTTTTTCTTTTGTTCTTTTCGTGGTGGGGGCAGAGCAGGGAGTTAGATGCAGAGGGAGAGGGAAAGACAGACTCTTGAACAGGATCCATGCCCACCAATGTGGGGCTCATCTCACAATCCTGACCTCATGATCTGAGCCCAAATCAAGAGTCAGATGCTTAACCGACTGAGCCACCCAGGTGCCCCTAAAAATCATCACACTTTTAAATTGATGTCCATTTATTCAATGAATTTTGGTGAGGACAAAAAGGCAGGTCACATTTAGGTCCTCCCTGCCTTACATAGGCAGAAATAACACAACCACCTTAGAGGCAAATGTTTGTGGCCTCTGAGGCAGTATATTCTTATTTTTCTGACTTTTCTGTTTCACAGGTACTGCAAGTAAGGACAATCAGTGATACATGAGGTACCAATAATAATAATAATAATAATAAAACTAAGATGTATAAGGCTGATGATTAGAACTTTGTGACCTAATTATATAGGCCAGCTCTACTACCACCACCATCCATAGCAAAGAAACCAAGAAGCCAAGAATTGTAAGTTGGAGATACCATCTCAAAACAGAACATAAAGTTAATTTACAGGCTTCACAATAGAGGAAATATAATAGAAGTTATTTCACAGCTATCTTATGTGCATGTGTACATATCTTTTATTTAAATCAACAGGAAGGCCCCTGGGTGGCTCAGTCATTTAAGCATCTGCCTTCGGCTCAGGTCATGATCTCAGCGTCCTGGGATCGAGCCCTGCTTCAGGCTCCCTGCTAAGGGAGAACCTACTTCTCCCTCTATCTCTGACTCTCTTTCTCACTGTCCTTCATGAATAAGCAAATAAAATCTTTTTAAAAATCGACAAGAATCTGTGGGTTCCAATCCCAGTTTTGCTCCTTTTGATTAAGATGTCTTTCAGCATGTTGCTAATGTTAATGAACCTGTTTCTTCACTAGAAAATGGAGGTAATACTATCTACCTCAGAGAGTTATTGTGAAGATGAGCATGGAGCTAAATAGGTAGGATGCTTAGCACAAAGGGTAGTGATAAGACACGTTTCAGGCAGAGTAGCTTTGGTTATAATTATAAGGGAGCCCATAATTGTTTCAGAAGGAAGCTGACACACACACAACCATGAGTAACTGATGGGTTATCATTCAGTAGAAAAGAAGATTTAACCTGGAGTGGAGTCTACTCTGCCCATTTAATGAAGACTTCCTGTTGGTGACCTTATACAGCTGTGCATAGGAAGGAGAAAGTTTTCTAGGAATGCAGGAAAGATGTGGAACAGAGACAAGTTTTGTTAGGAACCTTGAATTGAACTCCCTCCTACATTGCAAATCATTGTAATATTGATCATGAATCAGCTATCAGAAGACACAATGTGGCTCTGGTCCTATTTAAACCTGTCTGGCAGAAACAGGGGGATGTCCACTGGCATTTGCATTTGGTTTATAGTCTCAGACCAGGTTTAGGTACAAATACCACTTACCCTGAAGAATTTTTCCCAGTCTCATTTGCCTATATAATGTGTCTTTCCATCCAATTCTGATGCTAATTAGAAAGCCAGAATTCTCAGGGCGCCTGGGTGGCTCAGTTGGTTAAGCGACTGCCTTCAGCTCAGGTCATGGTCCCGGAGACCCAGGATCGAGTCCCCACATCGGGCTGCCTGCTCGGCGGGAGGCCTGCTTCTCCCTCTCTCACTCCCCCTGCTTGTGTTCCCTCTCTGGCTGTGTTTCTCTCTGTCAAATAAATAAAATCTTGAAAGAAAGAAAGAAAGAAAGAAAGAAAGAAAGAAAGAAAGAAAGAAAGAAAGAAAGAAAGAAGGAAGGAAGGAAGGAAGGAAGGAAGGAAGGAAGGAAGGAAGGAAAGAAAGAAAGAAAGAAAGAAAGAAAGAAAGAAAGAAAGAAAGAAAGAATTCTCATAGGTATGATTTTTTATATGAAAGAGGGTCCATCTCTTAAGTTTATCTATTCTTCCTCAGTTCTCTGTAGTGTGCCAATTGCTTTCCATGTGTGGGCTAGCTCCAGATGGGGGAAAGTACTGGACTGGCTCCAAGCATAAAGGAAGTCATCTCTTCCCTCATGAGTCAGACCTAGGAAGTGTTATGGCCTGCAAGTACAAGAGGGCATTTCCATATCGCCTCTTTCCTATTTTATGCCTGGCCATAGCTACTGGTGCCATCAAATGATTCCTAATTCTCTGTCAGTACGTCAACCTAATAAGAATGAAACCAAATCAATCATATAACACTAATAGTCTTCTTCCACTAAAAATACATTTTCACTATTTTATTCTTCTAATTTTACCATTTCTATCATAGGACCCACCATTCCTTCGCTTACACAGACTGACACCTTCCCAATTATTTTTGACTTTGCTAGACCTTGCCACTGGCAATGAATCAGTATGTGCCTTGTCCTCCCCTTTGATGGCAAGGTGTCTGTTAAATCTATCCTTATTTGTTTCTACTAATGCTATTCTAGCTTAAGCTCACAAATTTCCTAGCTGAACTGTTATAATTGGCTCCTAACTGGTTTCCTTTCCTTCTGTCTCTCCATGATCCCGCCCATCCTTGCTCCACTGTCAGCTTGACCTTCAAATTATAACAAAACGCTGATTATACTTTCACATGCTTTCCCACCACTGCCCATCAGTAAACTACAAACTTCTGAACTATAAATACTATCTCCCTTGCCCTTTGCATGGAATACCTCTGTAGTGGGTATTTGACAGTGGCTTCTAGAATTCTGCTGATGGATTAAGTGTGGTCTCCCACAATGGTAGCTACTTTGGTGGCACGCTCTTTATTGGCCCCTTCCTTCCCTCGGCTCACTCCCTTTAATCCTCTGTGGGCATTCTCTTCACCTCTTATGGTAGACTGATTGTATTCATGGTCCCAAATCATCATCCTTCCCTATATCCATACTCTTTGCCGTGTCACTTGCTCTTCCTCTCACTCAAGAGTCAGAATATATTTTCCCACCTTCTGAATCTAAGCTGCACTTATGTGGCAGCCATGAGAATGTACCTTTCAGGCCTCCAACTGCATGAAATATAGTTGACAACCAGCCCCAGTCCCCAGCTGCCATGATCAAAAAGTCACTGCTATAGTTGTACTAAGGAAATGCCTCCTTGAGATTGCTCCTAGTCAATGACCGACTGATGGCCAAATTTGGCTTAAGGATTCCCCATTGCCAAATAATTTTTAGATAGCAAGACAGTCTGGGGCACTTCAACCCAACTTTCCTTCCCTCCCTGATTCAGCAGGATAGACCTGCATCATGGTTCCATGGATATCCCGGGGTTACCAGACTCCTTCCCCCCATTCTCTCACATAGCTGTTTTTCATAACAGAATTCTAACACATCTAATCCCATCTTGGTAATCTTGGCATCTGCTTCCTGGACCTGCTCTGTGACTGTGCTGTGGTGGTGAGCAAATATGCCTAAACTGGAAGTTCTCAGACATACTTATTTGCTTCTGCTCGCCCTTGCCCTATGTCATCCTCATGAAAAGGACAAGCTCTGTCCCTGGTTCCAGGAAGAGGATGAGAGACTCGTGGAGCAGAGTGAATTCACTCCAGTCTTTCCATCTGAGGCCTTCGCAGATCAATAGAAAGCCAGTTAACCCCCAGATAGGTGAGCAAGTCCCAGCAAAATCAACAGAGCCTGGCTGAAAGCAGCTCAGTGCTGCAGATCCCTGAGCTAAATATCTGCTTACTATTGTATATCAGTATACAACATCACTTGTTACTTAGAATTACCGTGTCAACATTAAAGTGATAAACTTCTCAGGTAACCTATTTACCTTTGGGGGAGCAGGGGTGGCTCAGTTGCTTAAGCGTCTGCCTTAGGCTCAGGTCATGATCTCAGGGTCCTGGGATGGAGCTCCACATGGGGAATCTCTGCTCAGCGGGAAGTCTGCTTTTCCCTCTCCCTCTGCTGCTCCCCCTACCAGTACTCTCTTTCTGTGTGCCAAATAAATAAATAATAAAAACTTAAAAAAGAAATAGAACACTTGCCTTCAAATCTCTCTGGAGGAACAAAAACCAAGACAATATTCAAGTATATTTTATATTACATTGTAAGATATACACCCAGTAGAATTAAAAACTTATCCTCATTTCTCAGGATCACTGAGTGAAGAACAGAACCTAGCATTCCGCCTGGTACCAAAGACAAAGGGAAATAGTGTAGATAGTCAACACAGAACTTTCTGCTTGTTTGCCTGGTCTTTCAGGTTTAGAAGGGAGGCAGAATATATCTGATTAGAAAGTCACTTTGTCAGTTGATCCATGTGCCCTCTCCTAGGCTGAACTGAGCAACTTTGGTGTTAAAAGAAAAGTACATATTTTTTTCTTTCCTAGTAAGGTGCTCAAGAAATCTCTGGATTTAGTAGCATGTACACAAAGGAACTCTTCTGTATCAAACAATCAGCTGTGTCCAAATGGAGATACTTCTGCTCATCGGCGAAAAGGAACATCCAGCTGAAATAGTTCTATTAACAAAAATAAGGAAGGGGAATATTTCTATAGAGAGGAAGAGTAAAACATTCTGTTTTCCTACAAGTGTAGAAATAAAATACAAGCAAAGCAGCCCAGTTGAGACTGGCAGTGGAACAGCTGAATGGTTGGAAGGAAACTGCCGCCCAACCTTGTCTCCAAGAGTCACTACAGAGTAGCATCTGTTTAAAAAATTTGTGAAACTAGAACTAGAGTAGTATTCATCATTGTACATCTTTCTGTGAAGAAACTTGACAGCTATGATCCCCAGGACAGTGCCTGGCACATAGTAGACACTTTCTACACATTCGAATACATGAATAAGTGTTGTTTGGCTACCTCTGAGATCCAACAGTTTACAGGAAAAGATTTCCTCATTAAAAAAAAAAAAATGTTACAGGCACCTGGGTTGGTTTGGCTCTTGGTTTCATCTTGGGTCATGATCTCAGGGTCATGGGATTGAGCCCTGCATCAGGCTCTGTGTTCAGCAAGGAGTCTGTTTGAGATTCTCTCCTCCCTCTATCCTTCCCTCACTCACAATCTCTCTCTCTCTCTCTCTTTCAAATAAATCAATCAATCTATTTTTAAAAAGTTAATTTTGGGGGTGCCTGGGTGGCTCAGTTGGTTAAGTGAGCCAATGCCTTCGGCTTGGGTCATGATCCCGGAGTCCCAGGAGCCCCACATCGGGCTGCCTGCTCTGCAGGAAGCCTGCTTCTCTCTCTCATTCCCCCTGGTTGTGTTCCCTCTCTAGCTGTGTTTCTGTCTGTCAAATAATAAATAAAATCTTTAAAAAAAAAGTTAATTTTGCCATCATTGGAAGTCGTGTTATTGTAATAATCCTGATTCAGCCACTTACAAGCAGAATTGTTTAACCTCTCTGTGACTCAATTTCTTCTTCTAAAAATTGGATACAATAATAACTTTAACTCATAGGGCTGCTATTGGGTAAATTGAAGTTAATACATATTAAATGCTTAGGATAGTGAAGTACATATTAAGTGCTTAGCATCTGTTAAATGTTTTATACATGTTACCCAGTTGAAGCAGTAGTAGTGGTAGTAGTGGCAAGTAGTGTGAAAACCAATCTACGGTATCCAAAATTCCATCATAAAATGCAATTACATGAATTTCAGAGAACAATATTGACATCAAACTTTCCCATTTTTAAAAATTGATGTAAAGGGGGTGTGCCTGGGTGGCTCAGTGGGTTAAAGCCTCTGCCTTCGGCTCAGGTCATGATCTCAGGGTCCTGGGATCAAGTCCTGTATTGGGCTCTCTCTCTGCTCAGCAGGGAGCCCACTTCCTCCTCTCTCTCTGTCTGCCTCTCTGCCTGCTTGTTATCTCTCTCTCTGTCAGATAAATAAATAAAATCTTTAAAAAAAAATGATGTAAAGGGGCGCCTATGTGGCTAAGTCCGTTAAGTATCTGCTCTCAACTCAGGTCATGATCACAGGGTCCTGGGATGGAGCCCTCACATTAGGAGTCCCTGTTCAGTGGGGAGCCTGCTTCTCTCTCTGCCTGCTGCTCACCCTGCTTGTACTCTCTCTCTCTGTGTCAAGTAAATAAATTAAAGCTTTAAAAATTTAAAAATAAAATTGAAGTACAGTTGACACACAGTGTTACATTCATTCAAAATGTACAACATAGTGATTCAACTTCTTTATATGGTATGCTATGCTCACCCCAAGTATAGCTGCCATCTGTCTCCCCACAATGCTGTTACAACATAACTGATTATATTTTGCTGCGCCTTTTAACTATGAATTATTCTACCCATAACTGAAAGCATGTAGCTCCCACTCCCATTCTCCCATTTTGCCCATCCCCTACCTCCACCTGCATCTGCCCCCAATTTATGCTTTCTTTCTGCTTTTTATTTCTTTCCTTATTCATTTATTCTGTTTAAAACTTTCCCATTTTGAAGTAAAAAACAAGTCTTAATTATCAGCCTATAACCCATGCCATAAAATATTTTACTGAAACTGGCTTCCAACAATATAGTTGAGTAAGTAACTAAAACTATTAAGAGATTTGAAAAATAGCAAAATATTAGGACTATTTTAAATTTCTAACTTGTAACATAGTTTATGTCACCACTTTTTTCTTAAATATTTTTGGATTATACTTAGTCTTTTCCCAAGTCCTACGTTCAGGGTCATACTCACTCACCAAGAAGAGCTGACTGTCAGTCATTGGGCACATTTGCCTTTTGCTCAGGAGCTCCTAAACTGTCTCTGCCAAGGTGGGTGCTTTCCTGTTTGTATTTGGTTTGAACTTGTTCCAGGGCTTGTGGTTTTTGGCCAGGCTCACACTTTGTGTTATCATCCTACTGCATATTTAATGATAATGTTGATTTTGCAGTTGGGCATATGACTCCTGCATTTCTCAGAGAGACTTATGGGAATCTGTCATGTTCGGGTTTGCATGCATGTTCTTTGCTTTCTTCATTCCTGTATCTTGCAAGCTCCATCAAGCCTAATCTTCAAGCTTAAAAATGTTCCTTCACTTCAAGATGAGAAACACATTTTGAATACTGGAATCATAAGATAAAAGATAGGAAACTCAATTAAGCTAAAGCAATTAGGAAATGATTTCTCTATAAGAAAATAAAATTTCTTTTGCCTTATCAAGATAAAGAGCAAAGCAATAATTAAAGAATGTGAATTTGTCATGTGACTTGAGCAGAATTAGGATAGGAAGTCATGAATGTAAAATTATTAGAGAGGCACAGAGGAGACCCCTGATGTCCTGTGCCCTCCTCTCCTCCTGAAAAGGATGTCTCGCTCTCCAGTTTGTCTTGTCATAAATCCTTCTGTCATGGACATATTCCTCAAATTTACCTTCTATTCTCTATTAGTAGACTTCTGGAAGGAATTAACCTGTTAGGCTATTCTACATCATTTACACCTTAGCATCAATGTCTCTTGTAAATTGATCTCTCTATATCTCCTTGTCTGTGTCTCTGTCTCTCTCTCTGTGTCTTTTCATTTGACATCTAGGTCAAAGCATCTTTGATGAGGAAATGGGCAGAAGTCTAAAATCTCCAAAAGCCATTTCATTCACTCATTAAGAATATTGCAAACTCATTTTCTCTTGGTTGCCCTTCTAGACACTGGAAGGGAGCACAAATTCTCAAAAGACAGACATGCCCAAAACTTCTGACAAGTTGTCTGAGGAGAGCATTAGATGTGCTGTGAAATCATTGTGACCTTAGTCCTCAAGATTCTTCTGAGCTTGATTTTGGTAATACATAAATATTGGCTGGGTCTCCTTTTAAGCCCTGATCCTACTAAGCAGAGCAACATTATGCTAACTTCACCCACAGTCTCTACCATGGCAGTATCACCTTGGTATGAACTCTAACTTCATGAGCCTTCTGCACGAACATCAAATAAGGCACAACCTCTATTCTCCTCACATTTCTCCTTTTGTCAGAGGAAACCCCATGTTCTTAGGACCACTCAAACCTACTTAGTGAGTAAACATACACAGATGCTATGGACAAGACTATGTAGGTGAGATAGCAGGTGGGGACTCAGCATGAGGCATTTTAAACAGAGCACCAACACTAGGACTTTTCTAGTTCAATTTCTTGTCCATTTTGGGACTTCTGTATGCCTCAGCTATTTGACATCCATTTCTCTGTTATATGGGAAACCATACGACTACTAACACCAAGATTTTGTCCTCTCTTAAGCAGTTGTGAAAGAATGTCATGAGATTCCAGATGAGTATCTACAGTTGGTCCAGTTGGTTAGCTATAGACATTATCTATCTGACCATCGTGCATGGGAAATATTTTCACTGTCCTAAACATAGACACCATTGCCTACAAAAGGACTTGGCTGCTTAAATGCCTCAAATTGCTGTGTAGTCATCAGAGGTTCAGAGAATTCCTACTGAGTTAATTTTGCAAAGATAATTTCTGATATTAAAGATTAGAACCCGGGGCACCTGGGTGGCTCAGTTGGTTAAATGACTGCCTTCGGCTCAGGTCATGATCCCGGAGACCCAGGATCGAGTCCCACATCGGGATCCCTGCTAGGCGGGAAGTCTGCTTCTCCCTCTCTCACTCCCCTTGCTTGTGATCCCTCTCTAACTGTGTTTCTCGCTGTCAAATAAATAAAATCTTAAAAAAAAAAAAAGATTTAGAATCCTTGCTTTGTCCCCACGTTAACAGTGCTTGGGTCAATAGTGTTGAGCAAAGGATCACACACACACACACACACACAATGATTCTTTAGGTAATAATCCCATGTTTGTATACAACACTGTTATTTATAAAGCCTTTGAACATTCATAATCCATTTCACATAACCCTTACCACAAGCCTTTGATTTTGGTAATACATCTCCATTTTTTTGATAAGAGGACTGAAGCTCAGGGAAATCCTATCATGTATATAATTTACTTTAGGGTTAAAGTGACTATGGACTTGAATACCTAAGAAACAAAACTCATAAGTGAAAAATGGCATAAATTCTTTATATCAGAATAAATATGGAGGTTCATGTTTCAGAAAACCTAAAATATAAAAATCTGAACCAAGGTAAATAAATTAGTGGGGTAATTATTCACTTTATATAGGAAGAATTGTTGTTTTATTTTAGGAATTGCAGAGAATTTCTTTAAGAAATAACAGACATGTTAAGTATCAAAATTTTATATACCCACAATAACATCGATAAAATGCCTACTGGGTAAAGTGAGTCACAATTGCCTCAAAAGAGGTAGCTCATTTATGGGATATACTACTTAAAAGGTCACTTGATGAGATACAGTTCTTAACACTTAAAATAATCACTTCCCACATTAAAAAATAAAACCCTGAGATTAGAAGTTATCCTGAGATACTAAATACACAAAACTGATCATAAGTACAAGATTGATTAAACACTCCACAGGGATGGAAACATCAAAGATATTATTAATTGAGAACTCAGTATTTTAAGTAAATTTATCTTAGAGAGACCGGATAAATTAAAGTAGCATAATTTACAAGGTGAGTGTGCTTAATAAGCCAAGAAAGGGATTAAGGTGGGAATCACCTCCCTATTCCAGAGGCTAAAGCCTCTGACTCACCAATGGCAAATGTACCCACCTGTGGGCTCTGGGACCTGTGGTGGAACCCTGAGGACAGAGTGAGGTCAGAGTGTGGATTTTGTGAGCTCACCCTCCCATTTTTCCAAGAAGGCCTCAGCTAATGTTTGGTCACTAACTCTTATGAGTTTGGCAAATCACCAAGACTAAATATATGGTTTGGTCATGGAGACCTATGACCTCATCGCCAAACCACTGTCTGGATGATAAGGCCCCCCACTGACATTGACGCATGGCCTTCATATATGTGTTCTGCCCCACTATTCATCAATCCATTCCAGGGGCAACTGTAAGATGAGCACATGCCCTTCCCCTTTGAATGCTACTAGCTTCGTGAGAGATCTTTCTTCTGATGTCACAGTCTTAAGCAATGTACTCTCCTTTTTATAAGCCAGTTCCATAAAAAAAACAGAGATGCTAAATTGTGTAGTTGTCGTCACTGGGGACCAGCCTCGGCAGAGATGTGGGTCCTGAACCGTGGGATGTCTGGCAGGCGAAATAATGACATGGTCACAAAAATCTGATGCAAGCTTACAGACCCGAGGTCTGTCAGGAGAGACCTATGAAGCAGGCTCAGGCTCACGCTCTGGCTTTCAAGCATTGGCCTTCTAGCTGTAGCTCTCTAGCTCTGGCTCTGGCCCTCTTGCTCTGCTTCTCTCAGCTTCTGTCTCTCTTGCTCTCTGTCTGCTTCTGTTTCTCTCTTTGCTTCTGTCTCTTTCTCTCTTTGCTTCTCTGTTTCTGTCTCTGTCTCTGTTTCTCTCTGCTTCTTGCTTCGCAGGCTCTCTGCCTTTGCCTCTGCCTTTATCTTTGCCTCTGACTCTGCCTTTGTCTCTCTTGACTGACAAGGACCCCAGTCTTTTATTATTCAAAAGGGAGGAAGTTGGGGGATGCAGTTAAATCTTTAACTGCTTTTGCACCGCCCTAGAGACAGGATTAGTATTGTTACTGCAGGGTACAGAGTGATTGCTCAAACTCACAGAAGCTGAGACCATTGAGGCAGAGGTAACTCTTACAAATAAGAGTTACAGAGATATGATCACCAGGAGGATTAAATGGAACTATATGTCTTGGATAAACACACAAAGGACATATGGCCCCGGACCACAGGGTATGTGGCTTTCTGGATTCTAGACGGGGAAAGCCTGGAGGGACTTTCATTCACATTCAGGGGTACCTCCACCAAAGTTTCCCCTGGCTTGGGCCTGGGGGGAGGGGCAGATCACACACAGTCCCGGACATGTAGTGCATATTCCATTAGAATGAGACTATAAGAAATTCAAGCCCTTCTGTAAAAAGTACCTATCATTACAAGTGACAGCAACAGAGGAAGGACTCCAGATATGCCATTATAAAGCAGCAGATGACTAAAATTAAAAAAAATTTCTAATGAATTTTTTACACAGTTCTCAGATTTTCATTAAATACTTCCTACTAACTTAGTTAAGGATATGAAACCCATAATATCTGTGCTCTATTCTCTACATATATGCTCAATCTTTACTTGAATAAATATTATTAGTTGACATTGCAACTAGAGATTGCAAGTTGTATTTTAATTCAATATCAAGTCTGATCAGTTAGAAGTGAGGCTTCAAATGTCATATTGAGGATTCTGAGGCTGCATCTAGACTTCAAGGAAAAGTAACTCCTTGTACCTATCATAGGTAAGAGAGGAAGAAGTGGTGGCAACTTGTCTCCATTTTTTTAAAGGCTTATTTATTTTAGAAAGAGAGACATAGAGAGTTGGAGGGAAGTGGCAGAAGGAAAGGGAAAGAGAAACTCAAGCAGACTCCACCCTGATCCTGGAGCCACATGTGGGGTTTGATCTCACAACCCTGAGATTACCACTTGAGCGGAAACCAAAAGTCTGATATTTAATGAACTGTACCACCCAATGCCTCCATTTTTAAGATCTCAGAGCCAAGCAATTAACTGCCATTTTACCAATCACCTGGAACACTAAATAGCTTGTTCTCTAGATTGTGATATAATATATAAATGAAGCATAAGAAGAACATGCAATCTATACATGTTACTCTCATCTTTCAGAAATAGCATGAAATGAATGTGAACCATATCTCAGATTATAATTCCTCCCAAAACAAGCTCTGGTATTCTCCTTCCATGGAATGTGATAGACGTGAAAAAGGAGAATTCACAGTTATTAAATCCCGATTTCAAACAGTACAATCATAAATTCATAGGTACCCTTTAGGCTAGCCCTGTGAAAGTCCAAAGGAAAAAAAAAAGAAAAGAAAAACATTTCTTTCCCCCACCAATCTCCACGACCACACCAAGGAATCTGTTCTTTTTTTTATTTTGATTTTCTTGAATATAAAACCTCCATAGTAAAAGTAGCTAATATTCATTGACTGTTCACTGTGTGCCAGGAACTATTCTAAGTATTTGTACACGTATTTAATTTAATTTCCAAAACCAGCCCATGAGGGGAGTACTATTATCTCCATTTTACAGGTGAGAAAACTGAGGTACAGAGGATTCAAGCAATTCATGCATGGCCACAAAGCTGGGGTTTGGATGCAGGCAGTCTGGCTCCCCTTCCTAGCATGCCTTGGCTTCTCGGGGTGATACCCTTTCTGAGGAGTGAGAACACAACAGCAGTCTCAAATTGGAAGGCAAGGTGAATTTATGTCTTCTAGAGGATTCAGTTGCTTTGTTTTGATTTAAGTAGAGAAGGATAATTCTGTATCATTCTTTTTCTGGACTTCACTTGCTTTCCATTTCTTTATCATCAAATACATTTTTGAATACTTATGGTATACAGGGCATGATTTAGGGATTGAGGATCTGTGAGATAAACAAGGGGTATAAATAAAAACTTCACACTTAACTGGTGATTGATAAACATGCTCTTCTCCTCTGCCAAGACCTCAAAGGCCAAAAAGGAAAAAAAAAAACAACTACTTTTTTTGGCAGGAAAACCTATTTGTTGTCATAAAAGCTTGGAAATAATGGTAATATTATACTATCTATCTTGGTCTGGAACTAAGCACAGAAAAGTTGAAACAGGTTTCATGTGGCAACAGTATTTTATAATTGTTTAAATAATTTTTATCCTTTTTCCTAACCTTAACATTTTTTCTAATGTATCTGCTGTATCAACGTAATATTATAGATGACATTTAATTTTAACAGTTTATTTTTTTCTTTAGCCATGTCTTTAAATAATGTTTCATTCATAAGGCTTTGCCTCTTTATCCGTGAAAGGAAATAATGAAGAGATGCTTAATTTTTCCAGGTTTAAAGTAGACAGTTCTAGAAAAAAAGTTAAACATATGTAAAAATAAATTCAATAAGCAAAGTAACCATCATCCATCAACTACACATGTAAATTTATTACAAAGAAACACCTTAATACAATAAAAGGTAAATGATCCAAACTTGACAACAAGGAAAACTTTTGTCACAGGAACGGCACATTGAATGTCATGGCTCTGACTCTTAAACTATGCACCTGCTCCAGAATTTTCTCCCTGAGAAAATGACACCGGCTACAGGAACTCTTCATTTGCTTCTATCATCTGGCATAAGCACTGGTACCCTCTTCACACTTAGTAAGTCATAGCAGAACCAAGACATAGCATGAAACTCTAGACGAGATGAAACTAAAGCTTGGGGAACTGTAACCATCAACCCGCTGAATAAAGTTTTTTCTCAGCATAACACATACCTTCCCCAATGTCCATCACCCAGCCATCCTTCCCTCCCACCCTCCTCCCCACTGAATATATTTTAAAAGGTAAAATCACAACAAAAAATTCATGTTGTACAAAATACTATGTAAGTTCCATGCAGTGGAAAATTCAAAGCATTACACTTTTCTATAGTTTGATGAAAAGAGAATAAAGATGAAAGAAGCCAACTCAAGAAGCTAATAAAGGAATTACAAACTTTTGCTTCGGTAAGTAGAATGGTGAGCTGGATGCTTTGAAGAACTCTCCTGATAAAATATAACTAGATTAAGCATAAATTCCTGCAAACAATTGTTAATGCAATGTTAACCTGGTTAGAAATTGAGAAAAGCCTTCAAAAGAACATTGAAATCAAGAACTAAAACAAACAAACAAAATACAAGGTAGGATAAAATGAATTAAGACCACATCAGGAAGCTCTAACTAGCAAGCAAATTAGGAAAATACAGACAGAAAAATTTGGTTTGCTCAGAGGAGAAGATCTCCCATTAGTTAGGGGGGAAGTTAATCTTCACAGGGGACCATTCTGCTCCCTGGAAGTGAGCACTCCCTGATTCCAGGTTGAAGTTAGCGTAAATCTTCTCTACAGGAAAACATCACCAATTTAGGTCTCTTAATTCTCAGTAGGATGTTCAGTAAATTAAGAACTCATGATACACACACACACACACACACACGCACACGGCAGTAAGTCATCACGACTGAGAGAAAGTAAAAGCAATAAACAACAGATATGGATCCCCAAGGAATTTTTATATTAACATTGCCAGGCACAGAATATGAAATGATTATGCATAAATGTTAAAAAGAAATAACAAAAAAATTGAAAAATCAAGAAGTAACAAGTTATAATAAAATATGGCACAGAAAATATAAGATACATAATTATTAATCTAGTAAAAGACATATATGGTGAAACTTTCAAACTTTGACTGAAGGACACAAAGGTGCACCTAAATAATGGGCGAATAATGTTCATGAAAGAAATAACTCCATGTAACAAAGATGCCATTTAATTTAATCTATGAATTTAATGAATTCCAGTCAAAATGCCAACAGACATTTATGGAGTATGATAAGTTCACCTTAAGTACTTATTCAGAAAAAAAATCCATCATGCCAAGAAGAACCAACACAATCTCAAACAGGTTGGTAGACATGCTCTATTAGAAGTAAGGACATGTATGGAGCTACAGTAACTAAGACAGGGTAATATTAACTCAGAAATAAACCAGCTAAATGTTGGAAAACAGTGACTAGAAATTAGGAGATAAAATAAATAAAATATGAAAATTGGGTATATGACAGAAGTTATATTTCAGATTATTAGAGTAAGAACAGACCGTACAACCGTCAGAACTGGGACACTTTATTATCCATATGGAGAAAAATAAAATTCCTACACCACACCATTCTCAAAAGTGGGTTGTAGAGCAATTAAAATCTTACATGTGAAACACAAGATTTCTAAATGTTTCTAGAACCTCAGAGTAGGAAAGGATTTCTTTCTCTTTTTTTTAAGATTTTATTTATTTATTTGACAGAGAGAGAGATCACAAGTAGGCAGAGAGGCAGGCAGAAAGAAAGGAGGAAACAGGCTTCCTGCTGAGCAGAGAGCGGGATGCAGGCCTCCATCCCAGGACACTGAGATGATGGCCTGAGCCGAAGGCAGAGGCTTTAACCCGCTGAGCCACCCAGGCGCCCAGAAAAAATTTCTTATACAAAGAAATATTCAAAATTAGTTCCATAAATTATATGAAAAGTATTTTTAAACCTGGTTCATTAGAATACACTATTAAGAAAGAGAAAAGACAAGTTACAAACTGATAAAAAATATTTACTACATATGACTAATGAAATCTTTTTATCAAGAATAAAGTTTTTGGGGGCGCCTGAGTGGTTCAGTTGGTTAAGCGACTGCTTTCAGCTCAGGTTATGATCCTGGAGACCTGGGATTGAGCCCCACATCGGGCTTCCTGCTCAGCGGGAAGCCTGCTTCTCCCTCTCTCAGTCCCTCTGCTTGTGTTCCCTCTCTAGCTGTGTTTCTCTCTGTCAAATAAATAAATAAAATCTTTAAAAAAAAAGAATAAAGTTTTTGAAAATGAAAGACTATAATTTAAAAAATGAACATTGAGTAGAAAAATAAGCTAGAGATATTAACACACATTTAAAAAAGAAAAAAAACAATCAACAAATACATAGAAGGATACTCGATCTTGAAATGATGTGATTTTGAATTTTTTTGCCAAATTGCCCAATTTGGCAAATATTAAATTTTTAGTAATTAAAAAAA
This sequence comes from Spilogale gracilis, assembly GCA_004023965.1. Taxonomy (NCBI): domain Eukaryota; kingdom Metazoa; phylum Chordata; class Mammalia; order Carnivora; family Mephitidae; genus Spilogale; species Spilogale gracilis. The sequence continues at coordinate 86,154 of PITA01006005.1, read as the reverse complement.
CTTAATAAACATTAAAATAAAAACATAAATAAATAAAATAACTTAAACAAACAATTGTCAAATATTAAATATATGTATATATATGACATTACTAGGTGTCAGTGAAAATATAAAACCACAAAAATGCATAGTTATTAGTGGATGCATAACCCTTTGGAAAATAATTTGGTAGTATATATTAGAGTTTAACCTAATGTATTTTTATGGCCCAGCAACCATCTTAAAATCACTGAGGAGAAGCAAACAAACAAACAAAGATACAAATTACAAAGAAGCTGACTCTGAAGACCCGAAATTTAAGCCTCTTTTGTAAGAAATTTTATTAATTATAGTTAAAGACATTCTAAAAGAAAGTGTCTCTCTCAAATGCAAAAAAAAAAAAGTAAGAATTTTTACTACATCATTACTTAAAATGGCTTTGGAAGTTCTGTCAAAATAAAATTCTAAGGGAGATGATATATATATCTCATCATTAATTTAATTGCCATATATATATACTAATTAAATTATATATTAATTTAATTGCCATATATATATACATAATATATATATATATATATTAGGGGGAGAAGGCACATGGTTACTATGTTCAGGCATGATCATCCATCATCCATACAGAAACTTTCATTTTTCTATTAAAGATTTAAATTATTTATTTGAGAGAGAGAGAGAGATAGTGAGAGAGAGAGAGCACAAGTAAGAGCACAAGTAGGAGGAACTGCAGAAGGAGAGGGAGAAGCAGACTCCTCACTGAGCAGGGACCCTGACTGGGCTCTATCCCAGGATCCTGAGATAAGACCCAAACCAAAGGCGGTCGTTTAACCAACTGAGCCACCCAGGTGCCCTATAAGGAATCTTTAAAAATCAATGAAAAATTAATTTGAAAATACAAACCCATTCAATCAAGTGGCAGTTTTCTAAACAAGCTTACAATAACAGGTAGCTTTTCTATAGATTTCTGACAACCCTCTTGAAAATTCAGTAGATGTTAAGGAATAAATTTAAGAATCAAATGTCCTCCAAAAGTTGTGTGAATTATAGGACCATAAAACAAGAAGTGGATAGAAACACACATGGAACATGTTTAAGTGGAAAGAATTAATACTGTAGAGATGCCATCTTTTCCTAGACTGAAAGCAAGTCAAATCAGAATCTCAGTTGTCTTAACTCAATATGCTTACTTTAAATCTCTTCAGAAGGAAAACAATGAGTGAGAATAACTAGAGAGAGAGAGAGAGAGAGAGAGAGAAAGAAAGGAAATGAAAAAGAAAGAGAAAAATATAGTAATAGGCAAGGACTTGTCCTTTCATATTATAAAATATACCATAAACCCATTGACTAATAGCAATCTGGAACTAGCACAGTAATAAATCAATACAAAAGAAATAAAGGATTCAGAAACAGGTCCTACTTACACACAAGAACTTTCCTCCAGTGCTTTGTAAATATTAATCATGAGCTTCTCTTCAGTGGGGGCTGTTTTCCCTCAGAGTCCTTCGAGTTTCTCAAGTGTCTATGATAGAACTGATATTTAAATTAAGATCATTTAACACTAAAGCTCAAATGTTCAACCTATAGCCCATCAATAGATATATAAGACTAGCTAGGAATATTTTAGAAAAAAATTAAGAAAGATTGGCCTACCAGATAATAAAACACATTATGTAACTATGATATAAAATAATGTCATTCATGTGTTAGAATGCCTACACCAGACCCTGACACATTTTAAGTATTCAATAAATATTTTTTGAAGGGGTGAATTTACTGGGCTCTTCATCTAGAATTTGTTTATCCCCAAGGGCTTGAACCAGTATGTATCAAACATTTCCATATTCTCAGAATTCAGTTAAGATGGTTAAAAAATACAGATCTCCCCCCCCCCCCCCGAGAAGGTCCATTCTAAGGGACTGAAATGAGAAATATTCATTTTCAACAAGTCCCGGGGTGATTTCTGATATGGATGGTCCCAGAAACACACCCTAAAATATATCACCCTGGAGGTAGAGAGTATGCACTCCAGAGAAAGTGAGTATCTGGCTGACTGAGAAGTTTCATTTCCCATTAGAAATACAGGTGTTGGCATTATGGTTTATAGGATAATCTCTTGTAGGTTTGTGTGAGTATCCTCAAGTAAGTGATCACCTTTTAGGGATCCAACACAATTAAATTTCCAGATCCAGTCCTAGACCTTGAGTCTTTCTTGTAGATGGCCATCTTGGCATATTCTGGTGACACCTCATCTTGCCACATATTTCCTTCAACCTTCAGTGGCTAGTAGGTGCTCTATCTGTTACTTCCCTTTCCCTCTCACTTATAGTAGGATATTGGGCAACAAAATCCACTGATTACTTCTTCCCACTGTCTACATTGGTTTAAACTGGATATTAAAAGGAGGGCATATATTGCATGGAGCACTGGGTGTTATATGTAAACAATGAATCATGGAACACAACATCAAAAACTAATGATGTACTGTATGGTGACTAACATAATATAATAAAAAGTAATAATAAAAATATAAATAAATACATTTTTACATATTTATGTCTTACAAAATTATTTTTTACACAAAAAATTTACAAATTTATTTATTTATTTATTTATTTATTTATTTATTTATGGGTGCATTTCCCCCTGTTAGCTCCTTCTTTTCATTTGTGAATAATGATTCTCAGAGAAAGTTGTAAACCATCTTTCTTTCTCCTCTCTTTACTGTTTGAACTTCCCTTTTCTAGATTAGAAATTATAAAGTTTGAGAAATGATGATATCATTTCTCCTAATGCCCTACTAACCAAAGACACATGACTCTCATCTTGCAGAAAATGACATGATTATCTAAATGACGTGGCTCTTACTCAATACCATTTATGTTAATTCATTCTCTCTTTCTTTCCAAATGAAAACTTTATTACTTTGCATTTAGGCTAGATTTTGATCCATAAATGTAGGGAATTTTTTTAAAAGATTTTATTTATTTATTTGACAGAGAAAAACACAACAAGAGAGGGACCACAAGCAGAGGGAGTGAGAGAGGGAGAAGCAGGAGCCTGATGCTAGGCTCAATCCTGGGACTCCGGGATTATGACCTGAGCTCAAGACAGATGCTTAATGACAGAGCCACCCAGGCGCCCAAAATTTAGGGATCTTGGCCAACATTTTTTTTTCAAATGAGATAAAATACATGAGAATAGAAAATAGATAGCCCTGCAAATGACTAGGATAAATCTTTGTTTCAATTACACATATGTAAATGTGTATGAGGTTGGGACAGGAAATGCAGCTCTTGTTTTGAGTCACTGTTAGAAAATGTATGAAATGTTCTGATTTGGTAAAGCTGGGTAAATTTTATGAACAGCAACAGTTATTTCTTCCTTGTCCTCTAACCAAATTTATTTTAGATGATAAGGCCTATTTCTCCTTGTGGCGGACAACTTATGTCTTGATCATCTCTATTCAAAGCCCCTCTCTAAGCAGCTATCCGGTCCAATGCTAGGACCTCTTATTCCTTTAAGGCTTCCTTCCTTTTCTCTTTCCCAAGATGATCTAAGCTTGAGGGACCTCGGATATTGTCCTGGCATTCCAAGAAGTATGCTTGATCTGCCTGAGGTTCCTGTCCTTGCTGACAACTTCTGGGGATCCATTGATCTTCCTGAATCCCACTTTGGGGGCAAGGGCTGACACTTTCTCTTGAAAGTTGTGACACCCTCCATAATGCCTTCTTAGAATCTGCACACTCTACCCAGGATGACTGGAAGCTCTCAGCTCACTCTTAGATGCTTGGTTTCCTTGGTAGAGGCAGGAAAGGAAATTCTCTCTTTTAACAAAGCTTGACTTTTGGAAAGCAGAAGGCTTTTGGATTACTGATTGAGTTATTTGCTTATAAAATTTATTTAGAAATGTGTTCCTCCAGGCTATCACTGTCCAGTTTTATATTAATAGAAGTGTTTATGTGTAACTTTACTGTTCTGTATAGTAGCCACTAGTCACATGTGGCCATTGGTTCTTGAAATTTGGCTAGTGTGATTCAGGAACTGAATTTTACATCTTATGTAAGTAATTGAAATTCAAATAGCCACATATGGCTAGGGGTTCCTATGTTAGATAGCACAGTCCTGGGCTGTATCTGTGCCTTCCTCCTGATGGGGAAGCTTATTTAAAAAAAAAGAAATTGCTATTACCGTTGGCAAAATCATGGGGTAAGTGTAAAAAATACAAGAAAAAGAGAAGGAAAGCAACTTTTTAATCTCTTCATGTAACCCTGCCCCACTTACTTACATTTTTTTTCATCAGTTTAACTGAGACCATTATTGACATATAATAAAAATGCATCCATTTTCAGCGTAGGGTTCAATGAGTTCTGACGAATGTACCCAGTCAGTAACCACCACCACAATGAAGACAAAGAAGATTTCATTAGCCCCAGATTTTCCTGCCCTTACGCCCTGTCCCTGCCAAACTTTGATCTGCTTTCTGTCACTACTGTTTTGCCTTTTTCAGAATCTCATGGAAGTACAGTCCAACATATACAGTCTTCTGCACTTGGTTTCTTTCAACTGGCGTAATGATTTGAATTTGTTTAGCTGTTGTTTGTAGCAGAGTCTGCTCCTTTTCATTGTTCTGGTATATTCCATTTTAGGGCTATACTACACTTTGTTTGTCCATTCAGAAGTTGATTTTAGTTGTATTTGGTTTGGGGCTACTCTTTTTGAAAGCTGCTATTATGAATAAGGTGCAAGTCTTTTTGTGGACATATGCTTTCATTCTTCTTCGGAAAATAACCTAGAATTGAAAATGCAGAGTCATATGATAAGTGTGTGTTTATATAAGAAATTACCAAATGTTTTCTAAAATGACCATATGATGTTTTATTCCCACACCAATATGTGAGAGCTATAATTGCTCTACAACTTTACCATCCCTTGGCCTTGTCGCTCTTGAGGATTTTAGTCATTCTTGTGGGTGCGTCATTCGTACCTGTCACAGCTTTAATTTGCATTTCCCAGAGGCCTAATGATGTTGAGCATCTTTTTATGTACTTCCATACCATTCGTGTATCTTTTTTAGAGAAATGTTTGTTCAAGATATTTTTAAATCAGGTTATCCTCTTCTTAATTGCAAGAATATTTATTAGATATAACTTTGTAAATATTTTCTCCCAGTCTGCAGTTTGCCTTTTTAGTTTCTGAACAGTATCTTTCAAAAATATAAGGATTTTCTTGTCTGTGGTTTGTTTGGGTTTTTGTTTTGTTTTGTTTTGTTTTGTTTTTTCTCTAAGAGATCTTTGCCTGCCCAAGATTACAAATATTTTCACTTATAATTTATTCTGGGCTTATAATTTCAGTTCTTGGCTTAATGTTCAATTTTGAGCAAGTAAAAACTTATTTTTAAATCAGGGCTGTAATTACTTTAATATTTATTCCAAGCTGTGGACCAACATAAAACCTGTCTCATTGAGTTGTCAGCCTGGCACATAGTAACTATAGAATAATTATTGGTAATAGACATATATGCTTATCCCCCAACACAACCTCTCATAACACAAAAGGGAGTCCTGAATACTATCAATTAAAGTAAGGTGCTAAGAAGGGGGAAATCTTAAAGACTCCAAAGAAAACCTAAAACAAAAATTAAAAATAAATCTCATTCACTAGTAGGGGATATTTTTAAATTTTGCATAAAACCAACAATTCTCAATTTCTTCTGTGCCATTCCACAAATTCTTTCTCATGACACTGAATTGTCCAAACTTAGAACTGAATATTCATGGAAGACCAAAAATGTTCCGATGACTGGTTGCTGTGATCATACTCTGTACATATGTCTAGAAATTGACACAAAACCGTGAGAGGAATGTCACAAAAGTTAAGAATACGTTTCCTAATGTCTTTCCTTAGAAATGAATCTACATAATCTCTTATATATTTAAAAATCATTAGATTTCAAGTATGAAAAAGGTTGGCTACTCCTAATATCTCAGAGGGAGAATAGAGCAGCAAGTCCAGAAAGGGTCCAGAAAGATGTTTGTGTTGTGTTTCCTCTGGGATTACCTGTTGGATCATCCATTTCTATTTGTTTTAAAGCATGGGACTACAAGTTGAAGAAGCGATAATTCCCATAGGAAATTAATGTCAACATTTATGTGATTTTTCCCTTTTGACCTTCTCAGGTGAGTGTGAGGGTCTTGAGTCTAGTCAAAGGTCTTTGACTGATGGCTCCTCTGATGGACCTGCAATGGAACGATGCACCAGGGGATTGACCCCGACTCACCCTCGCTGACTTGTGACTCTCCTGCAATACTTGAAATGCAGCAAAAATTCCAGAGCATGTCCCTTGTTCCCTGCACTCACCTAACCATTGTGTGCAAGAAAACGCTGAACTCCTCTAGTAAATTTTTTTCCTGAATGATGCAACAGGTAGAAGGCTTATCTTGTGGGTAGTCTGTTCACCTGGCCGAGTGAATAATCTGTTCACGTGTTGACAAGAATTTACAGGGATATATAGTCAGGCATTCTGTTCCTCAAACTGTTAAGTGTTTGTAAGTAGCAAATGAAGAGGGTCACACAGAAAAGAGATCCTGAGGATAGGTTTTCCTTTTGTGATCTGCCCTTAGACTTGAGGGAGAACTGTTACTTTATCGGGCCAAATGAACTCTCAGACTCCCACAAGCAAGACAGAATGTAAGATCTTCACCGATGCAGTGATTCACGTTTTCAGTAAATATTCTTTGATCTTTCCAGACAAATATAGACAAATCTCTAAGCCCAAATCCCTGTCCTCACTGAGTAGACTCCTGACAATTCTAAACCAAAGATGATAATAAACATTTTGCTCTTTTCTTCATGCTATGAGATATAACACAGAGGCCAACAACTTCATGTGAATTTATTTCCAGAAACTATATTTCTCTACTCGCCAGTCTTTGGCAAAGAAGGTAGAATTTTAAATTAGGAGAGATTTCTAGGACCTGGATCCATAGCCCATGAACTGTCTATATGCAGTTCATGGGCTGCATATAGAACTGTCTATATGCAGTTGATTTAGAAAGGATTGACCCTGAGATGAGTAAAGAGGTCATGTCCAAAGGCTGAATTTAGCTTATCCCCTTTGGAGCCAGTTCTATGGTCTTTCTTTCTTTCTTTCTTTCTTTCTTTCTTTCTTTCTTTCTTCTTTCTTCTTTCTTCAGGCATCCTCTGTTAGAGGTATTTGAGCTGGGGACACGATGAACCTTTGGCATTCTTCCTTTTGACACCATCTGGTTAATGTCTGGACTACTCTATATTAACATGAGGCAGCTTGATCCTTGAGCTAAGTCTAGGAATCAAGCACAGACTCCAGAAATCCACAAGGAATGGTCTCAATGAATCTGTGTTCCTGGACTGCAGGTACATGAAGTGGAGAATAAGAAACTAAGATTTAACAAAGGTTAGCCAAGAAAAAAACAATTTATGCTAGAAAACTGCAGAGGTATGAATGAGTTAAATATATGTAGATAAATAATATACTAAGTATAATTAAATATAATTATATGATGTAAAATTATGAGAAAGAAGAAGAAATATTTCATTGCTCCCTTTCCAGGTTCATGCCCTAGACCTGAAGCTGCTGTATATCCACCTGTGGGCTGCCCTAGCTCTTGGAGGAGGCCCCACCTTCTAGGTTTTCATATCACAATGCTGGGAATTAAAGAAATTCTTTGGGATGAAGAAGGGGAAGAGAAATATCACCACCAATATGTATCAGTCTATATTTATGTAGAACACCAATGGAGGGGAGATAGCACAAGAGTGAAATATCCAAATGTACTTGTACACATTGATGCACACTTTGCATTCCTCCACTGAGAGACACAACAAACAAACTCTCCAAAACCAGAAGTCAGTTTCAAATAACATTCAACTCTTTTATTAGAGTTATCCTTGAAATATTCAACTTTTCCATTAGGATAAAGCAGGGAGTGGAAAGCCAAGCCACAGACCCAAAGATAAGATACTATGTCATTTCTCTAAAAGCCAGTCCTAAGAGGTAGCCCAAATGTAAGATTTGAGAATTGATTATCTACACTGGGATATTATTACTAAACAGTAGAGCACCTGGTCTTTACATCTACATAATGCCTTCGTTTTTATAGGCAATGTTTGAGATCCAAATGAAAGCTGTGGGTCTGTCTCCATGCCAGTCTTTTCCATCCCGTTTTGATAAAGCAAGAAATGTTGCATGAGAATTACTGTTGACCCTGGAAACTCTTTTCAGCCATCAAAATCTTTGAACCAGAGCAATCTCATAATATTTTCTATACTATAGGAATTGTTCTCAACTTTGTCAAGGTGTGTTGGTGAATGTGCTTTATTCCTTTTTGTTAACTTACAACAAACTGATTGGGGAATGAATCTTCACTTTCATCTATATCTCAAACTGGCATTATTCTGGTGTGGCCTTTGAACTAATTGCTGTATAGACAGGGTGGTGTTTCTGCTCCCAGTAGTTTGATGAGGGGAACTATTCACTCATTCACCAAATACTGATAAGCTCCTACTGGATGCATGATCAGGATGTACAAAAGCAAACAGATGGACAAACCCCCTGGTTTAATGGAGCTTTTGGTCTCCTGATGGGAAAAACAAAATAAATGATAAAACCATCTGAATGCAGTAAGGGCTACACAAAGTTTAGAATGTTTAGGTGATTAAGTGGCTGGGTCATTACTTTTGACTCATTGGTCTGGGAAGACCTTTCTTGGAAAATGACATTTGAGCAAAAACTTAAATAACAAGAGGGATTCAGGCACGTGAAGATTCCAGGCCAAGGGAACAGAAATCGCACTGTGAGGAGAGATAAACTTTGTATAGCTGATTTTTAATAAAATGAATATATAAAACTATAAACAGCTACAACTAAATGCTGCTGTTTCTGGAGCAGAGTGACTAAGGGGAAATAAGAAATAAAAATAGACAAAGTCCACCTTGCAGAAGCCTTCTAGGCCATGTGGCCATCATAAACAATGTGGATTCTATCTAAGAGGGAAGCCACTGGAACAATTTAAACAAAAAGGGAAATGATGGGACTACAATGTAAATACTTAGGGAAACGTATCTTTCGATGGGAAAAGAATTGCCACAAAATCCCAATACCCTATAACAAAACAAATACACTAGCCCTTCTATTGCTATCATTTCTTTTAAAGCATCTCCAGCATAAAACATCCTCTAGCATACGTAACATGAACATAAACACATGATGTGCCCACGAATGGCCATTCACTATATTCATCAAGGCAAACATAAGTGGAGAACAGTTCTTTCTAAAGCCTGATATTTCCTTCCTATGAAAGAAGTTAAATCATATAAGTCTACATCTCTCACAACACTCTTACTCACTCCATATTTAGGGAGGTGAGTGATTTAACTGATTAGTAAATGTGGAATAACTGGGTTTGTTGGACTCACTTCCCAGATATTCCTCACAAGAGTGAATCTGCTCATAGAGGGCAGAAGCTCTGCTCTGGGCCTGCAGTGGGAAAAGTACTACTTAGACACCAAGCCCCATCCTGTGGCCTGGCCCTACCATCATGGCTGTGACTGAGTCAGTAAATCTACCTACATCTGAGTTCAACATTAAGCAAGGCCACTTAGTTAGCAAACCTAAATTAAAGCTAAGTTCTCTGATCTCATTTCTATTAGGAATAAAAATGACATTTGGAACTCCCTGTCTCTTATTTCTCAACTTGTTTGGAAACTAGATGGGAAAAACAAGGTGCCATTTTTGGGATGGAGGGCTGCTTAGAGACCCCAACTTTAGACACATATTGAAAACATGGCACTGTCTTAGGTTGTCTTGAAGAGATAAAGGAAAAAGTAAATGCACCATCGCTACCAATAACATTTACAATCTTTTGTGTTAAAATATTGCCTTGCTGACAAGAAAAGCAGCTGCTCAGACAGAATAGAAAACCTAACCACCAGAATTAAAAATAAAAAAAAAATAGATACCTGATCAGATGGGAGTCCCTCAAGACACTGTCACGTGTTTTATTTACACAGAATTGAGCGACCACACAACACAGAAATAGAGGAAAAGTATATTCACCTGCAGTCGGTATACTTCTGTTCATTAACTTTTGCAGTCTTCTGAGTATTGATCTGTAAGCTTTGGCTCCCAACACTGCTTTCATCTCAGTTATTTTCAACTCTGTGTCCTCCAGTTTCTCTCTCCCCACACCAGGCAGTGGGAGAAAGTGCTATTCTTGACATCTTTTCTCAAACTTCTCATTTGTCTATCTGAACATAATACATTGCTGAAGTTCTGTTGCTTAATGTGTGAAGGATGGGCACAAGGCACTTCAAAGCCTACTCAAACTCTCCACCAGAAGTGTAGAGGCTGACCTGTATAACTTCCTGCCTAATTCCCATGTGGAAAAGGTGAGAAGTAGACAGGTGAGTATAAACTCATGTCTTAGAAAATGACCCAGGTATAACGGAGACTTATGTGGTAGAGACAGACTGTTTGATCAGTCTTGCAATGAGACCAAATACAGGTCTACTAATCTTCACTATAGGAAACAAAGCTCTGAGTCACTGGATATGATATCTGAATGAACCTGAATAAGGATCAAACAATGCTCTTTTTGCCTCCAAGTATTTTGAACATTTTTGAAACTCCTCAAATAAAGACCCACCTTGCTGAGTTTTAGAATTAGAATAGTGTAAATGTGTACATTAAAGTTTTTTACAGAAGCTCTGTGTACCCTATAGACTTTATGTATTTACTTGGGTTATTATTATTTTTTAGGTACTTCAAGTTTCATAATGAAGTGTTTTTCAACCCAAATGTATGAAGCAATGACCATACATAATAGTACATACCTGGGTGTACTTGATCCAAAATTTTTGGGTGTACTCTAAAACCTTGACCCAAAGAATTTGGTTACCTTGTTAGGTCTGTCCCAAGAAAGATGAAATGGAAGAGAACCTAAGTGTAAGTTGCTGACCTCTTTTTTTTTTTTTTGTCCAAAAAAATCTAATAAGGGATGATCATCACCTTTTTACCTGATAGGTACCCATACCAAGCAGGTTAAGACAGGAGTAGCGTAGGCATTTGAATGAAAAATTATAGCGAATTTCCTGTGGTGTCACAGGTAGTAAGTGTTCTTGCACAAACCACTGTATAAGGCTTTATAGCCATAACTAAAGTTATGACCTTTAATTCTCTAATTGTCCTCCAAGTTCTGGGGAGTGAATCAGCCTTTTGGCATTCTGCCTTACTTCTGAATGATTCAGAAATGCTTCCTTAGCAGCTGCCACATAATTTTTTTAAGAAAGCTGGAATTGCTACTGTGAGTCATAAAAGAATGGAAAGAGCAGTAAGGTGAGAGGGGAGGTGGGTGTCCCAAAGGCCTTTTCCAAGAAATTATTGAAAGGTTGAATAGACCAAGAGTCAAATTTCCACAAGAAACTTTTGAAAGAATTAGTAATCAAACAAGTTTTTAATGACGTTTCTTTATTTCTGAAAGTCTTCTTTTCTTCACTTTGCCACAAATAGGCACCCAGAGTCACAAACAGTAGAGAGAGAGAGAGAAAATTTAGCTCTCATTTCAGATCCTCCTACTGGCAATACACTTTCCCCATGGTTTTCTCCATCATTATCTAGCATGCAGCTAAACTTAACATTCTGAATCATTGATTATCGATTAATTGAATGAATCAAGATTTTCAACCACATGCTTTTCAACCAGAATGCATGATCTTAGAGGAATTAATTTTTTAAGCTATATTTAGTTATTCAAGAAAGCAAGAAAGTGCGCATGCATGAACACGGAGTCAGGGCAGAGGGAGAGGAAAGTGGAGAGAAACAGATGCCCCATTGAGCATGGAGCTGATCCTGGCTCCATCCTAGGACTCTGAGATCATTACCTGAGCTGAAATCAAGAGATCAAGAGTCAGATGCTCAACTGAATGAGCCACCCAGGTGCCCCTTAGAAGAACAAATTTATTTTATTTTTTATTTATTTATTTATTTATTTTTTTAAGATTTTATTTATTTGACAGAGAGAAACACAGCCAGAGAGGGAACACAAGCAGTGGGAGTGAGAGAGGGAGAAGCAGGCTTCCCGCTGAGCAGGGAGCCTGATGTGGGACTCGATCCTGGGTCTCCGGGATCATGACCTGAGCTGAAGGCAGTCGCTTAACCAACTGAGCCACCCAGGCGCCCCTAGAAAAACAAATTTAAACATCAAGGACACAGTCTGGTTATTGATAAGAAAAAGATTCTTTTCTTTAAGTTCAACCAATTTTCAGCAGATTTTCAGCAGAACACACACAAATTGTTTCTTTAAAGTTAATTTACAATTACAGGGTGCCTGGTTCAGTCATCAAGTGTCTGCCTTCAGCTCAAGTCATGATCCTGGGGTCCAGGGATAGAGCCCCACATCAGGCTCCCTGCTTGGCAGGAAGCCTGCTTCTCCCTCTCTCACTATCCCTGCTTGTGTTCCCTCTCTAGCTGTGCTTCTTTGTCAAATACATAAATAAAAATTTTTTTAAAGTTAATTTTCAATTAATAATTTAAAATTCCCCAAGTAGGGGTGCCTGTGTGGTTCAGTTGTTTGGGTGACTGCTTTTGGCTGAATAATGATCCCAGGGTCCTGCATCATGCTCCCTGCTGGGTTGGGAGCCTGCTTCTCCATCTGCCCCTACCCCTGCTGGTGGTGCTTTCTCTCTCTCTCTCTCTCTCTCTCTCTCTCTCTCATCTCAAATAAATAAAATCTTTTAAAAATAATAAAAAAATAAAAAAATCCCCCAAATAATGTCATAGTGTATAAGTATAAGGGTTTAACCCAGCAGATCTGAAGGGAGTATAAAAATCACTAATCAGGGGCATTAAGGCTTCAAGAACATCAGCTCGGCACTGGCCAAATGAACAGGCTTAGAATTCAGCCAATAAGTCTCTTCAGTATTTTGGAAGAATTTTATGAACCTGTTGGGGCCCATGCCAAGTTAAAACTTTGTGGGAATGCTTGAGGGTCTCAGTAGGTTAAGTGGCCAGCTCTTGATTTCAGCTCAGGTCATGATCTCAGGGTCCTAGCATGGAGTCTGGAGTCAGGCTTGGCACTAAGCAGGGAGTCTGCTTGAGAGTCTCTCTCTCTCCCTCTGCCCCTCTCCCCACTTGCAAGCGCTCTATCTATTTCTCTCAAATAAATAAATAAATCTTTAAACAATTAAAACTTTGTTTATAAGTCAGTAAACTTGTTAAAGGTTTAGCTCTCAATAAAAGCTTTGGAAAGCACTTTCTTACCCTTTGTTATTTTTGAATTGGATATATCTAAGCTTTTACTGATTGAAGGCCTGACTAGACACCAAGCTTAAGAGAAAGAATAAACAGTTTCTTCAAGGGGATTTCTTCCACTGTGTGCATGGTGGGCGAGGAGGGGCAGTGGTTGGTACAGCACATTACACAGTGGTCAGTAGCATTGGCTGTCATGCCAGTTTGGGTCAGAATCATGTTCTGCCTCCTCCATGCCCTCAGATAACTTTCTACCTTTCCATGCTTCATTTTCCCCATTCTTAAAGTGAAGATACATTACTCACCTGATGGTAACATAGAAATGAAGTGTAAAGTGCTTAGAATGGTACTGCATGTATTAAAAACTCTTCAGAAATGTCCACCACAAACAAACATAGTGGTCTAGATATGTTAGTGACATTTTCCAGGTGACAAAGCAGCAGAGTCAGGTCTCTGAGTCCACTGATCTTCAAGCTCAGATTTGGTCTCCCCATTGCCATTTCTCCACAATTGGGGGAATAATTGTCATACTGAGTAACTGGTGAAAAATATTTTAGCCCCTATGCCAAATTGGAAAGTTTTACTTAAAACTTCAAGTGAGTTTTTGCTGTTGTTTGTTTTTTTTGTTTGTCTGTTTATATAGGGGTTGATGGGGTAAGTGAACTCTCCTGAGATCTTTAAATGTGTTAAAATAGGAAAAGCTGCAAACGAGTTGAGGGCTAGAGTATTGACTTTAATACTGTGACGAATGGGTTGTTCTTTCAGGGACCCCTTACCTACTTCTGAAGGGCTGCTTTGAAGCCCAGGGTGTTATTTGTAACAATCATATTTTCTGTCCCAACAAATTGATGGAGCCAGAGGCAATAGAACAGTGTCACTATCCTTTGGGTCTCAGCAGAACATCGGCTGATGTATGACAACTGACAGCCTCATTCATCTCCTCATAGAGTCATCACAACCATTACCGTTTACTAGAGTCTTTCTCTTCAAAGGGATGCATTTTTGATGGTCGAGGACGTTGGCTACGTCATAAACTCCTAGTCAAACAAGACTGCATTTTCACCTGCTACAGGATAAGACAAGTAAGCAATAGAGGCGATGAAACACAAGTCCTAGAAGTGATGGCACAGTGGAAAATGTCAGTCACTGAAGATCCCTTCTTCACATGCCTCATTCATGAAGAGAAAGGCTGTTAGTTTTCATATACTAGTCTGGGGGCACTACCCAAGAGAACACCTTGTAACACAGTTCTAGAAATTTTCTGCTGACTCTGGAGAATGCCTGTGAGTGCTACCTTGGGGTCTAATCTGAATGTGACTCATTCTCCCACATGCAGTTTTCGTGTAAAGGGAATGAATTAATTTATAATAAACTCATTTGATTTCCAATGACCCCACCCCATCCTAACTTCCCAGAAATTCTGGCCCAGCCTTGAGTTCTTGTGATGTATAATGGGTTCCCCAGGTGTGATGACTGTTATGACGAAATCTGAGTAAGAGTTTGTACCACAGCCCCTCCACCCCTAAGGGTATTTAGTGATGGAAAACATAAATAGATGATCACTCCATTTATCCTAGGATGCAACTTCCCACCAGACAAATGATGAGTTGACTTGGGAAGTACTTTTTAAAAGAAATCTTCTCTTTAGTAAAGGTAACCAAACTTAATAGTAAGTATCTTTATTGGAGATCCAATGACCAGATTGCACACACTTACTTAGCTCTCAAATTACTTGTATAACTGTTTACTAAGGGTTCTGTCAACAATCACGAAGTGTAAAGTGCATAATTGTTGCCATTTACAGAATCCAAATAGAAAGAGATAAACCTATCTTGTGGGAAATATAGGCAATGGAAGAAATACAAGCAGCCTTAAAAGATTGCAGAGATTGAATGCTGAAGTTATTTCAAATGAATCAAAGTCTTTTTTAATGGGACTGTGTTGATATAAAGACATGTGCATAAAGTCAGTTAGATTAAATAAAACAATAGTATCACTGCACTGAGTACAGTGCATGAATAATAATGGAATGCATTGAGAGTTATGGAGAGACATAATTAAACATGCTTTCATGGAATTTCTTATAATATATATGATTGAAAATAGATACATGATTAACTATATATCATTGAAAAATTATATATAATAGGAAAATTCTATTAAGCATTAATTATGACACATCTAACATAAGAGAGGTAACTAGTCAATTCTCTGAAATTGCAAAGACTTATTGCTATATAGTTTACATTCACTCCACACACCAGGAGTGAGGGTATAATGCACAGAAAGACAAGCTTACTCCCTGGCATACTATAGCTTCTAATCTAATAGAGATTCAGTCAAGTTGACAAGTAATGACATCATCACTTGGTAAAAGTGCTATGATGCAGGGCATGCACCCAGGGCTCAGAGAATATACCGGATGCACACCTGCGGGTTCCAGGTGGCTCACTGGAAGAAGAGAGGGATACTTTGAGGATGGGGTAGAGGTAATATGGCAAAGAAACAAGAGTTAAGAAAAAGAAAGGAAATATTCCCAGCAGATGAATAGGCAAATACTTGGAAGGAGGAGAGCATTAGCTTTGGAGATAATCAAAGATGCCTATACAAAGAGTCTCGATTCAAGCCCCAGAGTATTCTGATATGACCTATAAGATCATAATCACAGGAGAAGCAATTGGCTGTTGTCTTTATCTAAATGTGACCCTTGTGAGCCAAAAGATTATCAGCAGAAACACCAAGAGTATAATTAGAAATATTCTGACACCAGCATCTAAAGAGATACAGTTAGAAGTTAACCATCTCATCAGAATACCATTAAAGACACAAAAACAAAAATGGTTGACCCCAAGATCACCCCAATCTCTATATCAAATGTCATCTGCAACGGAAATGACAAAGTTCTTTAGAAGGATATTACATGAATTCTCTTTGTTGGATTAAATCTTCTCTCCTCCCCAGTCACTCAATCAAAAGGAATTGTGCACACAGTTAACAGGAAACACCAGCTAACTGGCCACAAAAGGAATTATATTTTTTCCTCTGGAAAGAAGGGCAATTGACATTAAAAAAAAAAAAAAAGCTGAAGAGTGTGACTAGTTAATATCTAGTGTAATAGATATAGTTAGAAACCACAGAATTTGCTGTATAGACTGTCAGTGTCTGGTTAGTGATGACTAAGTTAGATACGCTTTCCTTGAAAAGGGAAATTTTGTAAAATGGGAGGGATTTGGCTTGGTGGGAGAAGGAAACAGGAACTGGCTAGGGCATTCTAGGCAAAGAAAATAGAGCAAAGTTTCAGAGACAGTTGTAGTCATAGTGTATTCATGGGTCAATGAGCCTGTCTAAAGTCAAGGAAATATTTGAAGAGTTAGAAACCAATCACTTTGAATTGGTAGGTTGGGATATGATAGTGAAGAAATTTGAAAAAATAGAAGCCACACAAGTTCATACTTTAAGGCAAAAGGCGTTGAGAAGTGTTAAGGTGGATCGTGTAAAAATATTTAGTAGTTATTCTAGCAATGTTGTGAAAGAAAAAGATAAGAGAAAAAAAATTCCACAGCCACTGGGGTCGACAGAAAAATGCTTTTAGTCATATATGGTGAAGTGGTGAGATCTTGGAAGTGAATTAAAAACCAGGAGTCAATGTCAAAGGCATTTCAAAAGAAAAAAATGGAAAAAAAAAAGGCGTTTGCAACTATTATCTGGATAAAGTCAAGAACACGAGAGGCAGGGAGGAGTTAAGAATGACTAAGTATCTATGTAATAGTGGCTTCAGTTGGTGCAAGTGAGAAAGAAAGATGGAGTGAGAAAAATGGCAGATTTGGATTTGTCCCCATTGAGCTTAACAATGAGGTACTCAAGTAGAAATGTCCACTTAGATGGTTAAAAAAAAAGCCAATAGATAAAGTGAGAGGACAAATTTGGAGTCACAGGAGATAACATTACATAGGTTTTCTTCTAAAAAAGGGTAGAATAGTGATATTTTAACTTTTTTGTTTATAGCAGAATTCTTACTTCAGACAAAACCTAAGCCATGTGCTGAGTCTCTTCTGGTTTTATAAACAGAAGACAGAAGCATTTTCCAGGAGTGAAGGTCCTAGAGCTTCTTTCTTTGCCTAATCCCTCACTCCAGTGCCCTAGAGTGGAAATGGGACTAGGCAATATGAGTTAGGGGGACATTCATGGGAAGAAGCTGAACCAGCCCAGGAGAAATTCTTTGCTGGGGATAGGCATACTGGCAATAATGAGGCTAAGACAACCGGGCAAGAACTGAGTGATCAGGACACACAATCACCATAGGAACGGGTTGGGCTCTCTTCAAATGGGGCTGGCAGGCAAGAGCCCAGTTGACGGTCAGCCTGAGTCACAGCACACAGGTGATCAGACAAGGTAGTGGGTCTCGACCAGGTGGGCAGTGCGGGAACAAGAAGCTCGACCTTGGCCAAAGGGCAGAGAGGCAGTATGGAATCAGGAAACCCAGGCTTAGCCAGCTGGGTATTGTTGGCTGTGAGAATTAGTCTCCAAGTCACTGGGACACATGTTTATTCACTCACACACAAAAAATATTCCCACCATGGGCCAGGCACTCTGCTAGACCCTAGATACCATGGAAAGGAAAGAAAAGGACAGTGCTTTGGCTTCATGCACTACGTGCAAGCAAGTTGCCCAGATTCCAGAAAATTCTACTTCCTAATCCCTCTTACTTCAAAGATACTTCCTGTGGCCAGGGTCTATGGAACTCCACTTAATAAATTATCACTTTAAAAGAGTGAATTTCATGATATATGAATTATACCTCAATAAATCTTAAAAACAAAACAAAAACCATAGGCCTGCCACTTTCTAGCTGTGTGACATGGGCCAAGTTATTAAATCTTAGTATGCCTCAATCTGCTCATCTGTAAAGTGGGGATAGTAACAGTACTTACCATACCAAGTTGTTGTAAAAATTAAATAATTTAATGCCTTAAAGGGTTTAGAAGAGTGCCTGACACATACCAAGTGCTTCATACATTTAAGCTTTTATTAGTAATGTTAGGAGAAGGAGGAGGACCTTTTAATTAGTTGAGAGGATGCAGTAAATAAAATTATATTATTAATGTTTCCCATAACAACAACAAAAAACTTTGTAAATGTCATTATAACTGGTGCATCCTATTTTCCCACTACTCCTTTACTGTTAGGTCTTTAGCTTGTTTCAAGTTAATAGCTATTTAAATTATGCTCCAATAAGCAAGTTTGTATGCAAAGGTTTGTTTTGTAGTCATTCCCTTAAAATAGATTCTCAGAAGTGGCATTAGCTTTTCCAAAGCAGGGACATCTTAAAGATTCAGTATAAGAACTACCAAAGCCTGGTTAAAAAAGCTCCTTATTTTCTTTTTATTTCTTTTTTTTTTTAATTTTAATTAACATATCATGTATTATTTGTTTCAGGGATACAAGTCTGTGATTCATCAGTCTTATACAATTCACAGCACTCACGATAGCACATACCCTCCTTGATGTCTATCACCCAGCCACCCCATTCCTCCCTCCCCCCTCAGCAGCTTTCAGTTTCTTTTGTGAGATTGAGTCGCTTATGGTTTGTCTCCCTCGCTGGTTTCATTTTTCCCTCCATTCACCCCATGAACCCCTGCCCTGCCTCTCAAATTCCTCATATCAGTGAGATCATATGATAATTGTCTTTCTCTGATTGACTTATTTCACTTAACATAATACCCACTACTTCCATCCATGTTGCTACAAATGGCAATATTTCATTTTTTGGATGGCTGCATAGTAGTGCATCGTATATATATATACCACATCTTCTTTATCCATTCATCTGTTGATGGACTGCTACTTCTTTCCGTAGTTTGGCTATTTTGGACATTGCTGCTATAAACATTTGGGTGCACCTGCCCCTTTGGATCACTACATTTGTATCTTTAGGGTAAATATCTAGCAGTGCGATTGCTGGATCACAGGGTAGCTCTACTTTCAACTTTTTGAGGACCCTCCATACTGTTTTCCAGAGTGGCTGCACCAGCTTGCATTCCCACCAACAACGTAGGAGGGTTCCCCTTTCTCTGTACCCTTGCCACTCACTACCCGTTGTTTCCTGACTGGTTAATTTTAGTCATTCTGACTGGTGTGAGGTGCTATCTCACTGTGGTTTTGATTTGTATTTCCCTGATGCTGAGGGATGTTGAGCATTTTTTCATGTGTCTGTTGGCCATTTGGATGTCTTCTTTGGAGAAATATCTGTTTATGTCTTTGGCCCACTTCCTGATTGGATTATTTGTTCTTTGGGTGTTGAGTTTGGTAAGCTCTTAACAAACGGCTAACAGACACATGAAAAGATGTTCAGCGTCACTAGCTATCAGGGAAATTCAAATCAAAACCACTCTAAGATACCACCTTACACCAGTCAGAATGGCCCAAATTAACAAGACAGAAAACAACAAGTGTTGGAGAGGCTGCAGAGAAAGGGGAACCATCTTACACTGTTGGTGGGAATGTAAACTGGTGCAGCCGCTTTGGAAAACAATGTGGAGATTCCTTAAAAAGTTAAAGATAGAGCTACCCTATGACCCTGCAATCGCACTACTGGGCATTTACCCAAAGATACGGATGTAGTGAAAAGAAGGGCCATATGCACCCCAATGTTCATCGCAGCAATGGCCACAATCGCCAAACTGTGGAAAGAGCCAAGGTGCCCATCAACAGATGAATGGATAAAGAAGATGTGGTACATATATACAATGGAATACTATGCCTCCATCAGAAAGGACGAATATCCAACTTTTGTAGCAACAT
>PITA01006005.1:0-65977 GCA_004023965.1 Spilogale gracilis | reverse complement strand
GAGGGACCCGGAGGGAGAGGGGTGGAGGGATGGAAGAGCCTGGTGGTGGGTACTGGGGACACCTAAAGCGTGGAGCACTGGGTGTGGGGAATGGGGAATGAATCTTGGAACACTGGGAAAAAAAAAAATTAGTAACAATAAAATAAAAAAGAGAGAGAGAGAGAGATTTTGGATACTAGCTCTTTATCTGATACTCATTTGCAAATATCTTCTCCCATTCTGTTGGCTGTCTTTTGGTTTTGTTGATTGTTTCCTTTGCTATGCAAAAGGTTTTGATCTTGATGAAGTCCTAGTAGTTTATTTTTTGCCCTTGCTTCCCTTGCCTTTGGTGGTGTTCTAAGAAGTTTGCTGCAGCTGAGGTTGAAGAGCTTGCTGCCTGTGTGCTCCTCAAGGATTTTGATAGATTCCTGTCTCACGTTGAGGTCTTTCATCCATTTTGAGTCTATTTTTTGTGTGTGGTGTAAGGAAATGGTCCAGCTTTATTCTTCTGCATGTGGATGTCCAATTTTCCCAACACCACTTGTTGAAGAGACTGTTTTCTATTGGACATTCTTTCCTGTGAAAAAGCTCCTTCTAATGTCCTGTTTCATGTCACCTATGTGTGAGAGTGCCCGTTTCATGGCACCATGACCCACACTCACCGATCTCCCTCCTTATAATCTTTGCTAATTGTATCCCAACATTCTTATAAATTGTACTCAGTTCATTGTTATTAAAGTGGAATATTTTTTCAGATATTCTTTTGGTTTCTTGGATTTTGTTGTTTTTGTTTTTGTTTTGTTTTGTTCTTACCATTTTTCCATTTGGTTCTTAGGAAAACTAAAAACTTCAGGTTTTTTTCTTAGACAGCCAGTAACTTTTTACACACTGACTTACATCTTGCTCTTTCATAAAATATAATTCGAATAGAAAAAATACCTTGGTACAAAAGCAAGTACAGCCAGCTAGTTTTCATTCATGACTTGTGCAGATTAGGTTCTCAACTAACTACAAGTCATTTTTGCCTCTTCAAATTCAAGCTCCAATTGCTACTTTTCTGCCATTGTTCTTTGTTTGGAAGTAGTTCTTGAATAACGAGACAATGCCTTGTTGGTGAGAAATCCCAACTAGCAAGAGTAAATGTTGAGATCATAGAGGATCTCTTATTTTAATGAAAGGACAACCTGAAGAAGTGAAAGCATTATGTTTTCATGTTATACCTCTTTGATTATAGAGGCTACTTAACTTATTTCAGAGACATTCTCCCTGCACCCCTACTGTGTCCAGGGCAAGAGTTCAGAACTGTATCCCTCCAAGTTCATGCCTCCATGACTCTGACCTCTCTCTTTTACTTTTATAGCTGTGTTCTCAGGAATTGTTCTAGAAGGTGAGGTGGATACCCTCACATTTAACCACCCTTCAGATAAAGCTCATCTCACCTGGCAACTGTAATTTTAAGGAGCTTGTGTGATTTAATGAGTGCTTATCACTGCAAAACCAAGATGTGTGAATAGCGAACCTCCCTGGTATAGCTGTGCCCACTTGCTTGAAGAACTTGCTGTGTTTTATTAAGCAAGGACTGTTTCTTGAGCAAACCATGGAACTTTTCTGAGCTCTGATACCTGGTTTAATACCCTGTAACATTTTCATGGACTTCTAAACACAAAGCCATCTTTAGGAACAGAGGTCTCCAGGTTTGTCTGGAAAGAAACATAATTAACTCAGCACAAGGCAGCATTTAACAGGAGATAGGCTTTGGGGGAAAGTTGTGTTTCTTATAAATTGTGGTCCCTTTTATAAAATCAAAACCACTTTGTTGGAGATGAAATTCTGCTAATAGATTTTTCCCCAAAGTTGCATTTTGGTTCTTTTTTGTTTGTTTCATACTTAGTCTTTCCTCATTGAGGATATAGTGCAGAGGTGAGTATGGATCATGGTGCTGGTGGTGGAGGGATGGGTGGGCACCTTGTTCTAATGATAAAAGTAGGATTGTCTGAGTAGTTGTACAGCCTAAATGAAAATTCAGTACACTACCCTTTCAGTTATTGGAGAGGATGGTTGGACTGAATTTGAAATTACTTAGATATTGATCATAACTCCTGATTAGAAAGAAAGGATGCTATTCATTTTTTTAAGTGTAGCATCTAGAAACAAAGATATCAGACATCTATTTACTCATTTGACCTCTACATTATAATTTCTACAAGCCCAGCACTGCACTGCATTAGGAAAATACAATGATGAAGCCTGTGTTCCTACTAGAATGCATTTAAAGCTACTATTTATTCCTTCGGTCCTTCTCTTTCTACCTCCTTCTCTCCCTCCCTTCTTACCATCCTTCTTTCTTTTCTTCCCTTCCCTTTCCATACTAAAAAGAAAGTTATAAGAGAATGGACAAAGGGCCTGGGAGGTAAGGGGAGGATGTTCCTACGAAACCTTAAATTCCTAGGGCCTCAGTTTCTTTTATGGTGGAATGGAAGTAACAATACAAAACACATTAGGAGGATCTGAGAAATAAATGAAATGTCTTCAAAGTGGCCCACTAAAACTAAGCACTCCTATAATGATAGATTAAACATTTTTTCTTTCATTAGACAGAAACGGAAGAAGCATTCCCTAGGCTGAGGGATATCCTTTGTAAAAGGTACTAAGACAGGAGATTTTGTCTGGAACTAATGTTTCATTATAGGTCTCTGTGGATGGGGAGATGGTGCAAGGTAAAGACAAGAAGGAAGTTACCCTTGAGGGCTTTGTGCCCCCCCCCCTCTACTAAAGAGCTTAGGTGGGATCATGGAGGAGGAGAAAGAGTTAAACAGGAACCTGTGATTGTGTGGGATGGAGATCAAAGAATAAAGCCAGGCTGATCAGTAAAGAGCCTGTTAAAACAGAAAGGGCAAATGGAAACCAAGTTATGAAGTATCACAAAGGATAGAGATTTAGGGATATTTAAGGGGAAAAAAAAGATAAATAAACCTTGTTCAAAATAGGTTTCCTCAAATTTTATTTCAAAACATGCATGTTGAGTGTCCGCATCTCCTCTGACCCTCCCCCATCTTCAGCGTCACCTTGTCCTCAGGGGTAACTGAGAAATGTTAAAGGTTATTAGTATTTTGGTTGTTTCACTAGCTCAACTGAGAAAGGATGGTTCTCAAATTCCACTTGTATTATAAGCCTGGTGGACAATGAATTTCTTTCACAGATGAGGAAGAATCTGAAGCTCAGAGCAGTTTGGTAACTTGGCCAAGGTCACACAGTATGTGACAGAACCAGAATTCAGAGTCAAATTTGTGTGACTCCAGATGTTAAAACTATTCCGTCACAAGATCCTACTTGATTAGTCAAACTTCGGTCTCAACACTGACTCAACATCAAAATCATTAGGGGATTGTGTTTTATCTCTGTTGGTGTAGTTTTTTTTTTTTAAAGCAGAGATATCTAGACACCATCATAGCTTTTTTTTAAATTAACATATATTATTTGCTTCAGGGGTGACTCATCAATCATAGCTTTATTAAATCAGAAATTTCTGGGGACATTGCAGGACTATGTGCTTTTTTTAGACATCTTGAGAAATTCTGGTGTATGAGCTGAGTTGAGAGGTTGCATCATGAAGGTAAGAATAAAGTTTTGCCCACTGCAGAAAGTTAAGTGAGTAACGTAAAGGTAAGTTCATATTTCTTTTTACTGATGGGGAGAATTATGGATTAAGCTTCTGTCTGGGCCTTATGTTCACCCTTCAGGTCGATCATACAGTGAACTACATGGGGGTAGAAAAAACTAAGTCTCATGCCTCTCATCCCAGATTAACTGGTAAGTAAATGTGGTACATAGTGGTCCAATAATTCTCAATTCAGGAATCGATAAATGGGAAAGGAATTCAGCATTTCAAAGAGAAAAACAAACAAAAAGGCATTCTTTCTTGATTCCTTTTAGTAGATGTTACAGTAATTCTTTTTTTTTTTAATTTCATTTATTTGTCAGAGAGGAAGAGAGAGAAAATAAGCAGGGGAAGCAGCAGAGGGAGAAGGAGAAGAAAGCTCCCTGGTGAGCAGGGAGCCTGACCCTGGGCTCCATCCCAGGACCCTGGGAACATGACTCTAGCCAAAGGCAGATGCTTAACTGACTGGGCCACCAACGCATGCTAGCTTATTATAATTCTTTAATTAAATTTCCTCTATATCAAGGATCTAAACTGAAAAGTCTAAGTTTGGAGTCATGATCTTTCCCTTCTGTCCATCCAGCTTCACATGCTAAACTTCAGTTCAACCTGTATGGACCAACTCAAAGGAAGCCTTCCCTAGTCCCTATGCTGGTCCATGCTCCATTTTCCCACAGTGTTCTGTGTCTACGGCTGGCAGAGTCTTAAACACGCTGGAGTACAGTCATTGCTTATATTGTGTCTCTGGATTGTAAGCTGTCTGAGGGAAAAGGCGGTTTCTTATTCCACCTTCTATTCTCAGATCCTAACGCAGAGCCTAGCACTATAATAAGTGTAAATATTTGTGGAACAAATGAGTAAAAGATGGGAGGGAGGAAAACAGAGGAAGGAGGAAGGGAGAAGAGAGAGATGGAAGGAGGAAGAGAAGAAGGAAGGAACATGGGAAGAAGGAACCTGGAAATGTCCTTTGGAGATGATTAACACAACCTCTCTCCAACCTCAATGGCTGAAAGGTAAAAAGTATGATGCAAAAGAACTATTGTAATAATTAAAGATAAAGAAGCAATAGGTAAATATATTGCCTCAGATCCCTAGGAATGTAATAAAATTGAAATTTCTCACAAGGTTTCTTTTATTATCACATAGGAATTAACTTTTATTTAGCTAAATAATTTGCAGACACCAATGGGTAAGAAAGGGAAACAGTGCCTCCCAGAGGCCAAAAGCAAGCAGCTCAGGAAGCTACCAAGATTTCTTTCCTTTTGGTAGTGCTCTGGGAGCTCCATGGGGGAATGATTTAGATAAATGGCAGGCTTGGGCACAATGGGAATTTGAAGGCTGAGGGCAGAGGGTTCAGAATAAAGCAGTACACAAGAGACTTTTTCTCTTCACATTTCTTGTTTGCTTCTAAGACGCTAAAGGCAGTTTAATAACTCGTGAAATGTAGTCTCGGTGATTGCAGTTGGGCAGCGGCAACCAGCATGCCATGCCACAAAACCCAAAAAAATAAATCAGGACTATTCCACATGGGTTCCATTATACAGTGGATTTTAATATTAGAATCAGTATATGTAGATTGGATCCCTGAGTCCACATCCACCAAAGTGGGAGAGCTGGGCTTTTGTATTGTTGAATGCTCCTTGGCTGCCACAGCAGCTGGCATAGAGTAGTTGATGAATGAAGGAATGAATGACCGAACAAATCAGTGATTGAATGAATACATAAGCCCATATATTTCATTAAGATGAAACTAATCAGTACAGATAAGTGCTCTTGTTTACGGACAAGTAAAGTGCTTCAGCTAACTAACATGCCCCCACGACTTCTCCACTAAACTTTGTGCTGAGCCTTCTGTTCTCAGCATCATTGTTTATTATGCTTTCTTATTAAGAGGTTAAAACAACAAAATAGTATTAACAGTAATTAGCCTTGGAAAGAAGGGTAAACCCAAGCACAATTTAGTGCTTGCTAACAGCTCATGGTGAAGGCAGGAATCATCAAAAATAAGTGACCCATTAAGTTGACAATGTAATTGTAAACTGCCAGGCATTAGTCAGCCAATGGACTTTAGCTACATCATTATGTTTAGAGAACATTCCAGTGTTGCACTGCCTCTGATCTCCTACACAGTCTTTGCTCCCTTCAGCTCAGAACATACCCTTAACATTTACTTCACTGAGAAATATAGGATGTCAAGAATGCTCTTCCCTCCTAACAGTGCTCTACAAATGACCCTGAGTCTGATAGTCATCTTTCCCTCTTCCTCTTTGCTCCAGAGGAAGATGAGGTCCTTCCTTTGATTGAGCTGCCGTCTGGGTCTCATTCCTTTGCAACTTCCTTATGAAGAGGCAAAAGCTCTCACAGAGCTTCACCACCATAGTTAATTCCAGCCATTTGGGCTCTTCTGGCTCATTTCTCAGGCTTTCTGCATCCTTAAGTTACTCTTTGTCTTTGTCTCCTTTTCCTGATCTAGTCATTTCCTCTCCTCAAACTTTCCAAAAAGAAGCTAACACAACAGATCTCCTCTTCCACCCTTTCTAGTGGCCCTTCAATTCACAGCATCCTCGTCTTGTATCCACCATTCCACTCTAACTATAATGATAAATATTGTCAAGGACTTTCAAGTCAATGGGCTAGTGGCCTGATTACTCAACACTTTTTTATTAACATCACATTCCACATCTACCATGGTTGCCTTTCCTCCAGGAATGCAGCATTCTGAAAAGGTATGTCATAAAATCTCCACCACCCGCCCCAGGCTGCTCCAATCACCACTCTTCTAGATCGAGTGACTTGCCCTTGTATATTGAACAAATTTCTTTTTATGCACTTTGAAACTAAATTTTAATTTGTTTGTTTATATTTTTGCCTTCCTTTTCAGCTTATGAGGTTCTGGAAGGCAAGGCAAATGCCTGATTTATCTTTGTCTCACGAGTGCCTGGCAGTATCTAGGCAGGTAGAGGATGACCCATACAATTTCAGGGAGAGAAGAAAGAGAAGGATGGAGAGAAGCAAAGTCTGCAATTATCTAAATATATCCGGAAGAGGTATGTAAATTTGTTGATTTAGAATTTCTGCATATAAATGCAAAGAAATAGAAATACTATCCTATGTCAGAGGTGGTTCTGTGTTTTAGGCATCATGGAATTTCAGGACACAGGGTTAGCTTAAGATTACCTTGAAGTGAAGAAAGAGAAGGACAGGAAAAAGTTTTTTGTCAAAACCCGCACAACAAATTGGTGGAAAAATGAAATCAGGAATCCAATGCTCTTGTCATTATTTACTATGTATTACTTACTTGAGTGTTACTTGTTTGGTTAACTAATAAATATTTTTAAAAATGGTTGAATGCTTACTAAGTTTCAGGATTATTTCAGGTGCTCAGATAATAAAACAGTCATGGTCCATGTTCTCATAGGGGCAGACAATAGACCAGCACAAGTAATAAGATGTCAGATAATAACTGTTAATAAGAAAAATAAAACAATGTGAAAGGAGAACCAGTAAATAGGGAGATAGTGTGTGTGTGTGTGTGTGTGTGTGTGTGTGTGTGTGTGTATACATGGGGGGGCTGGCAATAAAAAGCTCCTCTGAGGAGATGATATTTGAACACAAAACTGAACTATGTTTTGAATGATTTAAGAAGCACACCATGCAAAGAGGTTGGGCAAAGACAGACATCAAAGTCCTAAAATGGGAGTGATCCTTGTGTGAGAGCCCAGGGGTCATGGCAGGTGGAAGTGGAACATGGTGTCAGTGATTCTGGCAGAGCTCAGATCCTAGAAAGTCTTGGAGGCCCAGTAGAAATTTGGATGTTACACTGATATTACAGATTTGGTGTTAGGGATAGTACAACTCGATTTCTATTTTAAAACCAGTCTAGCTATTGGGAAAGTAGATCATAAGCCCACAAGATGTACAGAGGTCAAGGAGGAGGCCATGTGAGGGATTAGGGATGGGTGTGGAGCCCAACAGGCCAGAGAGCGGTCAGATGTGGATGCATTTTGAAGGCAGAGCTAACTGACTGCTCTCTCAGATCTGCTGGATGGAGGATGGAGGAAAACAGGGAATCAAGAAGGATTTACAGGGGTTTATCCAGAGAAACCAAATTATGGTGGTGCCATTCATTGAGATGAGGGAGAGCAGAGGAGTGGCAAGTTTGGTAGGCATGGGGGGAAATCAAGAATTCTGTTTGGGACATGGGCAGGTTGAGGTGAACCTATAATTTTTCCAGTTATCCTTAGATAAGACTTCAGGTCAATTTTATTCATAAAAACAGTCTTAATTCAGAACACAAAATGTCCAAATCCACACTATAGTCAAAATTCAGAAATTAGCTTTAAGTGTTCTTCCATTCCCCAATACACATCTGCTTCTAGCTACTTTTTTGCTTGACACCATGGACCAAACAGGGGAAGGTGGAGGATGTAAGGAGATGGAGAGGTCTCACTTGGCTGAGAACGTCAGATTCTGGGGGGTAGAAAGCTAAAGCTGCTCTATTTCAGGGGACAGTTTTTAAAAAGCTTCTTGCATTTCCCTTGACTAAAGCAAATGAATGCTTTTCTATGTGGGCTGGTCACAGTACCTCCTTCCTCATCCCTGGGGCATCCAGCAGCTCACCTCTTTCTCCTTGTGGATTTCCTGGTGGGAGGGAGTCAAGATCTGTCCAGAGTCCCTTTCAGCTCTGCAGGCATAGGTTGGACACCTGTCCTCTGTGCCTCCCAAGGGAGGATACATTTCATGGTCTTCGGAATGGCCCTCTGAAGGACATTTCTAGACTAGTGTTTGGGTGACAGAAACACCATCATCCGACTACTAAAGTGAAAGTGAAGGAGGATGGGCACTAACAGCCAGGCCATACATTCTAAAAAGAGTAACAGTCAGGCCACACATTCTAAAAAGAACGATGGTTACCAGTCTCATAGGCACAATCCCGTGCCGACATCCCCCTTTCATCTATGACCTTTTTTTTACAACCCTGGTTTAACTTTCGTGGCCAAAAGTTTTGGATAGACTCTCTTTAAGATCACTTTCTTTGTAAACATGCCCATAAGGCACAGGAAGTCAGCTTATACTAAGTTAGATAGCTGATACCTATTTGAGTTAATGTTTCCAAGTACCTGTGTATGTATGAGCTGCTGTGGGAAAAGCATCTCCACAGGAAATAAAGGACAGAGCCTCTGTGGGGTCCTTCAGAGACCAGGCCCCAATCAGAACTATCTTCTTTTGTTCACCTTTTATGATCTGCTTCCCTTTCTTTGACTTGTCCAGTAATTACCAACTTTCATCAACTTATTTTCAGTAGTTAAAAAAACTGAACACAAACATCCCCTTCCCTGTAAGCATTCAGCTACAAAGGTTATTTATAAATAGCATTGTTTATTTGATCTCTGTTTTTTATTTGTTCCAAGGCCCTCTCTGTATTCCCTTTGCCCCATGGAATAGCTGGAATCATTGTGCCCTCTTGTGGTCAAGTCCAAGTTCTGCAGGGTAGGAGACATGGAGCTGCTATTTCCGACCATTTCCCATCTATATTTTACTCCCCAGAGGGTATTAGATCTACCTTATTTATGAGTCTAAAGTTGAGTGATATGAGTGCTCTCAATGACTTTCAAATCTATGCACTTCAAGTAGGTTTTACAATGTAAAATACTTAGTCTGAAATTAATGTTAACATCCCATCTCAATATCAAAGCCACTAGACAAGTTTGCAATTCATCTTCTTATTGCTGGCAACTCAAGACATTAAAAGTAAGCCAGATATCTCTGTGGTGTCTGGGTGGCTCAGCTGGTTAAGTATCCAGCTCTTGGTTTTGGCTCAGGGATTATCTCAGGGTCATAAGAACCCCACGTCCAGCTCTGTGTTCATTGAGGAGTCTGCCTGAGATTCTCTCTCCCTCTCCCTCTCCTTCTGACCCTCTCCCCGCTCACTCTCTCTCTCTCTCAAATAAATAAATCCTAAAAAAAAAAAAGTAAGTCATCCTCCATTTTCACTAACTGCTTTACTTTTTTAATTAAACTTTTTGTTTTGAGAGAATTATAAATTGACATGCAGTTAGAAGAAATAATACAGAGAAATTCTCTGTACAACTTACTCAGTTTCTATTGAGGCAGAAACCTCCCTCCCCACCCCCAGCCCCTTCCTGTCCACTTCTCCCCACTGCTCCCTCTAAGACAGAAAAAGACCAAATGGCCATCCTGTTTGGTCAAGAGGAAAAAAAAACAAGTTCCCTGGGTTAATTTAGCACCCTCCTCTGGCGCTTCCGTATAGATTATACCTCTGCATAAAGAGGGCCAATCCAGCCATGGGAGACCATGAAAATGTCCTGTCACCATCCCTCATTACCTGTAACCATAAAAACTCACCTGTAACCCTGCCAGGCACTCAGTCTTTGGGGAATGATCGCACTGAGCCCACCAGTGTAACAAAGCTGTGTTCTCCCTGATTTCCCTGAACCGCTTGAGTTTCCTAGGTCACCTCAGTATTTCCGCAACACCATCAGTGGTAACATCGTACAAAACTACAGGATAATATCACAACCATATTATTAAGATTGCTGCAGTAAGAATACAGAAAATTTTCACCACAGAGATACTTCATTTTGCCCTTTTGGAGCCATAAGCCTTGTCCTCCAGCCCCCACCCACTCTATGAAAGCCCCTAATCTTTCTACATATCTAAAATATTGTCATTTCAAGAATTTGATTGTATAAATGGAATAATACAGTATGTAGTCTTTTGGAATTGGCTTTTTTTTTTTTTTGCACTCAGCATAATCATCTGGAAAATCATCCCGATTGTTATGCATACCAGCTTGTTCCTCTTTATTGTTGAGTCACATTCCCTGATAGGGATAGAGGGCCATTTCTTCAACCATTTACCTAGTGAAGGGCACCTGTATTGTTTCCACTTTGGGGCTGTTGAAAATAAAGCTGTGACAAACATCACTGTGCAGACTTTTGTGTGAACATAAGTTTTTATCACTTTGGGATAAATGCCCAGCAGTGCAACTTGCAGGTTGTATGGTAGGTATGTGTTTAGCTTTTTAAGAAACTACCCATCTGTTTTCCCAAGTGGCGGTACCTAACCTTCCATTCCCACTAACAATATATGAGTGGTCCAGTTTCTCTGCATCCTTGCCAGCATTTGATACTGTCACTAGTTTTTATTTTAGCCATTCTGATAGGTAGGCAAAGACATTGCACTGTGGTTTAATTTCGCAATTGACTGATGGCAAATAATGTTGAATATCTTTTAACATGATTGCCTGCTTTTATCCCCTTCAGTAAAATGTCTCTTCATATCTTCAACCCACTTCCTAATCAGATTGGTTTGTTTTTAATTATTGAATTTGAGTTTTATATCCTAGGTACTAGTCCTTTGTCAGATATGTGGCTTGTAAATCTTTTCTCTCAGTCTTTAGTTTTTGTTTCATTCTTTTAACAGGGTCTTTACAGAGAAAAAGTTTTAAATTTTGATAAAGTCAAAATTATCAATTTTATTTTTGATGAACCATGCTTTTGACATCAAGTCTAATAACTCATTACCTAGCCCTAGACCCGTTTCTCCTGTTCTTTTTTTTCTGAACATTTTATAGTTCTATATTTAACATTTAAGCCTATGATTCATTTTGAGTTTATTTTTGTATAAGATGTGAGACTTAAGTTGAGGTACATTTTTTTTTTTTTTGGCCTATAATTATTGAATTGTTCCAGCACTATTTGTTGAAAAGGCAATGCTTCCTCCACGGAATTTTGTACCTATGTCAAGAATCAGTTGTTCAGGGATATAATCAACAAGTGAGAAGACAGCTCACAGAATGGAAGAAAATATTTGCAAATCTTGTATTTGATAAGGGATTAATATCCAGAATATATAAAGAACACCTACAACTCAATAATAGAAAAATAGGCAGCCAGATTAAAACATGGGTGAAGGGCTTGAATAGACATTTCTCCAAATATTGGCAAATGACCAAAAAGCATGTGAAATAATGCTTTTGGCAAGGATGTGGAGGAATTGGAAGCCCAGTGCACTGTGGGCATAAGATGAAATTGTAAAATGGTGCAGCCATTATAGAAGGCAATATGGAAATTCCTCAAAAAATTAAAAATTAAATTATCTTATGATCCTGAAATGCCTCTTCTGGACGTACATCCAGGAGGCCTGAGCAGGATCCCAAACAGATACTCATGTACCCACATGGCCAGCAACATTATGTTTTTTAATAACCACAAGACAGAAGCAACCTAAGTGCCCTGAAAAGGAATGCACCCATCTCTAATCTCAGAGGATTTCCACAAAGACCTTTTCTCCCACCCTTTTGTTCTCATTTGTTGTTATCTTTTGTTTCTAGCCTTTTCAACAAATTCAACAGTCCTTATCACTGCTAATTAGTAACTCTAAAAATAAAACTCTTCTGCAACCAATTAGCAAATAATTTCCTGAAATGTATTTGTAATTAAGAAAAAAATAGAGGGTAACTTATATCTTTTTTTTTTTTTAAGATATATTTATTTATTTATTTGACAGAGAGAGATCACAAGTAGGCAGAGAGCCAGGCAGAGAGAGAGGAGGAAGCAGGCTACCTGCCGAGCAGAGAGCCCGATGCGGGGCCTCGATCCCAGGACCCTGAGATCATGACCTGAGCCGAAGGCAGAGGCTTTAACCCACTGAGCCACCCAGGTGCCCTAGGGTAACTTATATCTTAATTTTATTTTTAAATTTCTGCAATCTATGTACACAGAGCTTTAGACTGGAAAAGCCCTCAGCCAAGCTGTCTGTGTCTGAAACACAACTCTTCCATACACTAGTTTTGTCTTCTTTTCTCTCCTCTCTTTTTAAAATTAAGGAACTCTCAGCACCTACTTCATAATAGGTGCCTCTTTCTAATCACAGACTCTTCCCTCCCTTCAAAAGCCGCCACTGTCCTGAATTTTATTGTAAACTTTATCTTGTTGTTAAAATAGTTGTATCACTAAATGTGCATAAGTAGACACTGCAGTTTCATTTTGACCATTTAAAAGTTATTTTTCTTTGGTCTGTTTTTAAAGACACCCCCCCCTTTTTTTTTATTTGAGAGAGAGAGAGGGTGACAGAGAGCATGAGAGAGGAGAAGGTCAGAGAGAGAAGCAGACTTCCCATGAGCTGGGAGCCGGATGGGGGACTCTATCCTGGAACACCAGAATCATGACCTGAGCTGAAGGCAGTGGCTTAACCAATGGAGCCAACCAGGCGCCCTCTTTGGTCTGTTTTTAAGTAAGTGTTTTATTTTATAGTTTTAGACACACAGGATATTTGTGAAGAGAGTAGAGAGAGTTCCCATGCATCTTGCACACTTTTTCTCCTATTGCTAACATCTTGCATTACTTGGATCCATTTATCACAATTCAGGAGCCAACACTGATGTGTTACTATTAACTAGAATCAGTAGGTTATTCAGATTTCCTTCCTTTTTACCTAATGTCCTTTTTCTGTTCTAAGGTCCCATCCACAAACCAAATTACATTGTGTCATCTTGCAATTAGGTTCTTCCTGATTGTCAATTTCTCTGACATTTCCTTGCTTTGGGTGACATACAGTCTTAGAGATTACTACTTAGATATTTTGTAGAACATCCTTACATCGGCGTTTATCTGGTGTTTTTCTCATGGTTAGCCAGGAGTTATGGGTTGGGGAAAAGAAGACCACAAAGATAAAATACCATTCTCATTACATTCCATCTAGTGTATATACTATCAATATTACTTAACCTTGATGATGATAACCTTCCTTACCCGGCTGGTTTTGCCACTGCACTATTTTATTTCCCCCAACTTTCCATACTGTATTCTTTGAAATGAAGTCACTAGAGTAGCCCATACTTAAGGAGTGCCCTCCACCTCCTTGAGGGCAGAGTATCTATGTGATTTATTTGAAATCCTTTCCCCTGGCATTTTTGCCTCTTCTTTCCCATTTATTTATTTACTCATTCATTTCTTTATTTTTATCAGCTTGGATTAATGAATATATATTTTATACTTTGTGTTATAATCCAATACTACTTTATAATAGGGCCCGCGGTCAAAGGAATGAGGCTGATACAAAAGTGAAGGTTAAGCAAAGCTTTATTTCATGCCAAGCATCAGAGTCTTGCTGGGTCGCTGGCTAGCCAGGGTCACTTTTCCATGGAAAAAGACCATGCCTGACTTATCAGGCCAGTTTTTCTAGGCATCCCCCCAAATCACAAGCTGACTAGGGTCAGTCCCCACCAGAGCTGACCCACTCATGTGGCTTGCCTGAGTTAATTTGCACTTCCATGGCCTCTCATCTGAGTTCAAGCTCTGGTATCTGGCTGCCCATCCTTAGTTTGCATCCAAATACCTCACCGTGACAGTCCAGGGAAGGGAGATTAAGGGGGTTACTGTTTGGGCTATCCCCCCAACCTGGCTCACCTTTGTTTTCCAGGGACCATTTGTCCATAACACCTGGAGCTCTTTTTCTGAGTAAACAGGATGGTGGCTTGGACTCCAAAACTGGACCTTACACTCTATTTTTTGGATCAAATTATTCCAGCTTTGATTGTGGGAAGCTCTTTCAGTTGGCTCCTGCTTCCCTTTGACAGACCCAGATCATTGTGGAGTTTTCTTGTTAATGTTGTTGTCTTAGCACTTCCTTACTCTCTGGCACTACAAGATGCAGCAGGGTCATCTTATATACTTCCTGTCCCAGTCCTAGGATCAATCGTTTGTCCAAGATCCCCTATTTATTGGAGCCCCTTTTGTTGAAGAATGGTATTAAAAATCACCATCTAGATATGGCGTCTGCTCATTGCTAGTGTGGTGTTACCGCTCCAAGGCCCTCTCAGCTCATACAGCATGGCAGTATGTGTGTATACTAATCCATGTATGTGAGTTTATCTATAAATATTTCTGTGAGTATCTGTATCAATATTAATGTAAACTGGGGTTCCAGCTCCAAGTCTTTACTACATGGATCGCTCTAGCCTTCTCTCACTTGTCTGTAGACTTCCGCTCCAAGAGTGAGAAATCTGGCTCTTCTGGGGATTTCTTTACACATTGACTCCATAAATATTTTGACTGCCTACAACTTGCCTGCTATCACCTATGCTCTGCTCTAAGTAGAAACGTTTGAGTAGTGAATATAGACAAAATTTTTGCCGTTGTGAAGCTCATGTTCTAGTAGCTATTTGAAGTAAAGAAAAATCTACTTTAGAGGATATGTCTTCAAGCCGAGCCTCAGACTCCACATTTCTTACTTGTTTACTAGCTCAGCAATACCTTTTTAATGATTAGTTTTTGTTACCCAGTGTTGTTTCCAGCAAAAGGGTTGTTCAGAGAATCTAATCTGTCATATTGTCAGAAATCAGCATTTTTTAAAGATGCTAATTTCTTTCAAAACTCATTTTATGAAATTATCTCCAGATTATTTTATGAAATAATCTCCAGATTCTAAGATCAACATATATTTAAATGTATTTACTACCTAGTTAATTCTTGTGCTTTTCCTTTTCTCATTCCCATGTATGTGCCTTTCCATTACTCTCTTTGGGGCATTCACAATGCCTAAAATAAAAGTAATATTATTGGAACAAAAATGAAAATAGGAAGAAAGAGTTGTATTGTTAAGGGGAGGGTGTGTATGATTTTATTCTCAAACAGTCTTTTGGTAATCAGAAAGGAAAGTCTAAGGAAACCTAGAGATTGCATCCATATCAAAATAATTAAGAAAAGGGAAAGAAACATTCCACTCTGCTCTCTTCCTCTCTCTGACCCTGGAGCCCTACCCACTAAAGAGAAAAGGTCAGTTACCTCAGGGGTGAGGTAAATGTAGGAGGATCCTTTGGAGAACAGCAGAGGCAGCTCCTGGAGCCTGCTCTGCTGGTAGCATAGGCCAATGTGCCAGTGGAGACCAACCATCCATAGATCTTGGGTCTTTCAGATGAGAAGATCCTGTGAGCTCTTGTCTCCTTGCCCTGGGGTATGGGTCTCCTCTGGTCAGTTGTCTACATAATGCCCATGAACCATCCAGTGGAACATTCTCCTACCCTAGAGCTTTGCTAAAGCTTATCCAGACTGCTCTGAATGTGTGAATCCCACCACTCTTTTTTCAATGGCATGTGACAAATGAAATAAGACAATGAGTGGAACCCTTCATACCTAAGTGAACAGTGGGAATGTGGGAATGGAAAGCCAGCATAAATGCCTGAGGGGAACTGAAGATGCGCACACATATGCCATATAACATACATATATAGCTTATATGTGTGTGCGTGCATATACACACAAGAGCACACACACTCACATATACATGTATAAGTTTTTCTTCATCTAGCCACAGAGTCTAGATGTGTACCATCGAAGTGTACCCATGTTGATTTTAAGTGAGGAAACTTTAAAACAATTTTGCAGCCATATGCTAGTTGGATGAGAGTGAGGATAGACTCAGATGTTTAAAGTTAAGTGTTCTTTCTACAGTGGGTTCTGAGCTGATGAGGGAAGTCCTGTAGCAGGCACTTCCTAAGATGGACAAAAATCCACATCGTTTAGAAACTTGTTTAACTGAATTATTCATAATCAGTCTTTAAGGCCAATTCTTATGATGGACTATACAGCAAAGCTTTTAAGGAGTAGGGAAGTTCCTGGTAACCCAGGTCCAGATGCCAGCAGCCATCCCGGCAGCAAGGCCAGGGGCCATGGGCACAGCCAGTTAAAATGGATTTTCCTGAAGGAAGGGACTTTCACAGGGAAGATCTGAAATTTCATATTCAGTAAAAGCCAACCTACTGTTGTCTCTACTTCTGCTAACCATGGACTAAAAATACCAAGGGAACATCAACAAACCCACACACCTCATCCATCTCTGTCCTCAGAGGAATGTTGGCCAAACTGCAACCCCTCTAGGGAAGTGTCTAACCAGAGAAGGCAGAACTCCTGGCAGCCATGAGGATGGGAAGGAAGCTTGGAAATCAGCCCAAAGGTTTTCTACAGAAAAAAGATTTCACCAACAATTTAAATAATGCCTTTTAGTCAGAAATCTACAAATGCCTCTGAAGTATGAGCCTTTTATAAGTAATCTCTCCAGCACCTCTTTATCGAAAATAGAGGAAATGAGTGACCAATTTCAGAAGCATTTTACATCCAACGCTTTCAACTTACCAGGTGAAACAATTGCTGCTTTAGGCATCCACTTAATAGAGAGTAAGAAACATTAGAAGAGTCACCCTAGAGATAAGAGGATCTCGGAGCTCCAAAGACATGCTGTTGACAAAACACTAGTTATCCATCCTATTCATGTGCATCAAATGCTCACCATATGCAATGTACTCTTTCTATAACTATCCATACCCGTCTTTCCTGCTCCAGAGCAGAGGATTTACATGTAAATAATTTGCAGTAATAGGCATTTGTACCCAATGCAATGGAAGAAGAGAAGGCAAAATTAATTCTTCAGGGCATGGACTTGGATGGAGGGTGTCAGGACGAATTCTAAAGGTTTCTTTGAAACATTGGTTTCTTTTTTAGATAACATTATGAGCTCTTTGTTTCATACCTGAATTCTTCTCATTTTTAATATGCAGCTTATCTTCTATTAGTTCCCATCTACCAGGGCTAATTACCTCCCCAATCTAAGAGACTAACACCATGAATGTCAATTGATGGTGGTTTAGCCAATCCAGCCATAGTTTTTACCCTAGTCTCCTATAACTAGTCATCTGACTAAACCAAATGTGAATCTTAATCATTTCTCTTGTATTTAAAGATGCATCCCATGTGTCAGGCAGGCAAGTGACTGCAAAGTACTCCATCCTGCAAGAGTAATCTTCTTTAAGATGTAAATAAAGTCAGATTCCTTTGTGCAACATATGGTGGAAGATTCAT
Organism: Spilogale gracilis; assembly: GCA_004023965.1. NCBI lineage: Eukaryota > Metazoa > Chordata > Mammalia > Carnivora > Mephitidae > Spilogale > Spilogale gracilis. The sequence goes on along the minus strand of PITA01006005.1, from coordinate 48,460 downwards.
TTTCTCCAAAGTTCTGAGGAGGAAGGCAACTTAAATCTTTTCTAGCCACATTTTATGCCCATCTATTGCTGGATTCTTGATACCCAACCCCCAAATCCCATCTCTTTCTTGTCCACACTGACCCTTTCCTTCACCAAGTCAACCCACAAGTAGACATTTCTTTGCTTCTGGAAGTTCCTAAAGTGCCACCAAAGTGTGGATACAGAAGAATCCACATCTCAGTGCTACAAATCAGTCAGCCTAAAATCCATATTATTCCCCTGGTGCTTAAATTTTTCTTTTGCATTCCTGTGGCTACGAAGAATAATTCTTCCCCTTTTCCTCCCTCCCTTCTACCCCACCTCTTTCTTCCTTCTCTTTCTTCTCCATCCCCTTTGTTTCTTGCTATTTCCTTGGGAAGAAATAAGTGATAGGAGACCTGAAGCCCTTTTTAGGACAAGCATTACAAATTTTTGAACGCAAAATTCAACACAGCATCTCAGAATGTACCCATGCAAATGAAGTGTCCTAAAACCTATGCTTCCTTAGTTCCAATCCCCTTTCCCGCTGCTGCAGACACTCTTTCCTCCTCTGAGGGCTGCCAGCCCCCATCACTTCCATTAAGGCTATTTTTCTTACAAAGAACCAAGAGGGACCAACTCTCATACCCTCAACATGTTAGAAGGTATTTTGCTAAATCACATAGTTTTCTCTCCAAATATTTCAAAGCCTACTGCTTTTAAGTGAACATGCTTAACTTCTGTTGTGCTTAGCTAACATGTGAATCCCAAGTTCTGGATTCCTCATCCTTGGTTTACTTAGAAGTCCCCCTTCTCCTCCACTGTGTCCTACCATTGCTATTCTAGACAGGACATATCAGTTTCAGATTTTACCTAGAATACTGTACCAAATGGAAGGGGTTGCTCTTGCACATAAATTTGTATAAACTGAGGGACAACTGACTATTGACTTCAACTCTAGTGTTTGGTTGAATGAGGGTGGGGAGAGTTTATGGAAAAGAGGTTCAGCCTTCTTCTGTGGAAGATGGAATAGAAATGATGTCAGTTTGGGTGAGATATCATGATCTAATCCATCAATTCTAAAACTGTTTTTGAATACCCTGTATTTTAAAGCAAAAGCTGAACTTCAAACAGGATGAAGAGGTGGGATCTATCTAGAAGGATACATGGCAAGGAAACTCCCAGGGAAACCTGCATACACAGAGGCAGATAAATTGCCCACAGTGAGTCCAGACTGCAGAACATCTTGAGAAGAGTATCCTTTGGTCTGTAACGTACTGTTAGTAATAATAAGAACAGCAACAGAAATAGCTATCAAGTATTAAGAACTTATTTCCAGCAGAAACTGTGATAAGTGCTTTGTGGAATACATATAATTCTCATATCAGTTCTGAAATGGAGATGCCACTATCCTCCATTTCACAGTGAGGAGATAGAGATTTGAGAGAGTTATGACTAGTCCAGAGTCAGATACCTGGTAAGCAAAGGATGCAAAATTCAAGCCTCAAGTCTGTTTCACTTGCAAAGTATATAATATTTTGGTTAAGATATATGGAATTGGAGCACCTGGCTGGCTCAGTCAGTGGACTGTGCAGCTCTTGATCTCAGGGCTCTAAGTTTACATCCTGTGTTGGGTATGTAGAAATTACTTAAAAATGAAATCTTAAAAAAATATAGAATTGTCCTAAAACTGTTTTTGTAAGTCAAAGTAGGCAATGGACAATTTCATATATTCAGTAAGACCCAACTCTCAGCTTTGAGCTCTGCTAAAACTTTGATAATTGCTCACAACAAATGAATAGTTTCTGGTTTGCATAATTAATACCCATAATGACCACGAGGAGCAACAAAGACCCCAGAGAGCTGAGAGCTATAGCACCTGAAGGGATGCAACAGGTCATGTGACCTATAGAGTTGGAGTCAATTTCCTGAATCATTCAGAGTTGGGGTCAGCACAATTTTCCTGGAAAGAGCTAGATAAGCCATAGTTTTGGCTTTGCAGCCCCTACGGCATCTGTGGCATGCCCCAGCCCTGCAGTAATGGTGTGAAAGCAGCCATAAACTGTAGTGGATGAGGTTCTGTTCCAATTAAACCTCCTTTACAAATGCAAGCTGCATAGTTTGCCAACCCTTGATCTGGAAGAATGATTTTGCAGGTTTTCTTACAGGGATTTGAGCAGAAGAAGCATCTCTTGAGTTAATAGAGAAACACCAGTGGATTTGGAGAGCTTTAGTAGACAAGAGATCAAGACAGCACAGCCGCTAATAGTCCTGACTCTGGTCAGACTTGTTGATCTTTGACTTTCAGCTCAGACATTAGTTCACTGAGTAACTTTGAGTGACTTTAACCAAGCTTCAATGCTGTCATCTGTACAATGGAATCATAGTATTATCTAATACATAAGGCTGTGAGAAATAAATGAAAGAACCTAGATAACATTTCAGAGCAATGCCTGGTTTATTATAAGCACTCAGTAAATGTTAGTTGGGTGTTCAAGGGTACTCACCAAGGTGTCTTGGCATTTTTTGCTAAATCTTTGCTGCTAAGGACACTACTGATAAGTTCCTATGTTCCTGGAGGAGATCCACTCTTTATAACTTCCATGCAGGTTATTCAAAGAGAGCAAACCCAGTGTTGAGACCACCACCCCATCTTGGCTTTTTTAGAACAAACTCAGCCTTCAAAAAAGGAGGGCTGTAGAAACAGGAATTCACAGAGGTGAAGTAAGGGTCCTTGTCTCTCTGCCTAAGTCATTTAAGGGACGACTTCTAGGACTGTTATTAGAGACAGAGGAGAAGAAGGGCCCCTCATTGCTAGTCACCAAACTACAGAAATACGAGTCTGGAGCTTCTATGAGAAAGAAGAAAACATGCCAACAGAGTTAATGGGGAGTGTGGGGGTGGCATAAATCCCCTTGAATTTAAGGATTACAAGAACATAAAGATCAGGGCCTGTTTTCCACATGGCAAATGTTGAAAGGCAGAAGAAATGTTGGTATGTTAGAGGAGAGGAGATCTGGTGTGTTAAAGGGTTAGCCATTGGGTAAATTGCATACTCACCATTTAGTGATGCAGGCCACATGAATTGGGTCAAGCGATGACACAGAAAATGGTCAAGCATGAGTTGCTGTAACATGTACCCCATTTTGAAATGCCAATGCTGGAACCGGTGAGGCATACTAGGGGTCTGGGTGCTTAATCTGGGGGGGTCACCTTAGTCACCTGGGTATCCATTGCCTGTATAAGGGAGCCACAGAAAATCCCAGCAATTCTATCTCTGCAGCTGCAGGCAGATATGACACTGTTCATCTTCCTATAACTTCCCCTTCCTCTGCACTCATCCTGAAGAAGACAGAAGCTGGAAGTTGTATAGGAAATAAAGAATGAGAAAATAGACCATGTCCCCCTTTCCACAGAAATCCCAGAATCAAAGGTCAATACTTAATTGCTGAGTGGGGGGGTAATTTTTAATTGCTTATGAGGTTGAAATTGTAATTGTACTGCATTTTTTAAGGCCTCAAGTCAGAGTCCCACAAAATGGCTGTTTTTCAAAAATTGAAACCAACTGGGAATATGTGGTAGTTCCTAAAATATCATCTAAAATATGGAAGGGAGGTCAGAACTTAGAATGTTTGAGGGAAGCAGTGAGAGAAAACTAAAGCCATTCTGTGTTTGTGGGCCCAGTGACTTCAGCCGGCCTCATAAACTGACTGTATCTGCTATTATGATTCAGCCTAGGCATGTGCATGTACATGAAAGCAGAGAATAAAATATGTAGAAAAAGCAATGGGATAGTTTAGCCAATGGATTTCCAGGGTGTGGAACAGATGTGAGGTGAGGAGAGGATTGGGAACTTGGGCAAGGGAAATATTTACTCAATTAAGAGTTGAGAAGACAGGCACTTGGGTGGCTCAGATGGTTAAGTGTCTGCCTTTGGCTCAGATCATGATCTCCAGGTCCTGGATTGAGCCTCATGCCAGGCTCCCTGCTCAGTGAGGAATCTGCTTCTCCTTCTCCCTCTGTCCCTTCCCACCAGTCATGTGCATGCACATACACACACACACACCCTTAAATGAATAAATAAAATATTTTTTTTTAAAGTTCATAAGACAGTGAATCTGCAGAGATGCATGGAAAGCAGCAAGCACACCAGGAGAGACTATTTTCCCCATTGTCCTTAGGCAAAATTCTATCATCTCAGAAACAGGAGGTTGGGCAGACCACAGAGGTCTGCCACAAGGAGCAAGCTCTTTGGCTGTGATTTTTCACATGTGAAATTAACCCAGGGAAAATTGACAAGAGGGATACTGAATGTTTAAACAGTGGTGGTGGCAAGAGGATGCCAGGCTTGGCTGACAAGGCCTGTGAGTGTTTAACTTGTAAAGTAAGATCGGGGTCCCCAGGTATGTACCACCAGGAACGAGCTGAAGAAGACGTGCAGGCTCCAAGAAGGGCATCTTTCCTGTGTTAATGGAAGATAACAGATAATGCGAATCCTCACTAAGGAAGAGCTAGGGGCTGCCAGTTCAGTTAATTAAGAAGGATAGTCCCTTCTTGGTCAGGCGGTCTTTGCAATTCTTTGTCAGCAAGACTTGGTATTTTCTGTGAACCAGAGATGGATCTTTGTTTGCCGCTATCCTATCTTTCAATATGAAAATTCTTTTCCCATCACTGTCTATCATGTATATTGAAGGTAGATAATGTATCATTTTAATTATGAGTCACTAGAGCATGAGCTACATTCAGGCCAGAGGGAGAGGATAGCGCATCACACAAGGGTCTTGAGCTTTAAGCTAGATGTGGTAACTGGACTCTCCACGGGGAGAGTGTGTTCATTGATGAGGACAAAGGGTCTCTGTGGATGTTGGTTAGTCAAAGAAATGGGTAAATATTTTGGATTATATAGCTGAAGACTATTCACATGCTCTTCCTCTTGACCTCCTCTACCACTGAGGCTGGAAAGCTGAAATATCTACTTTCTCAGACATGCTTGCAGCTTGGGGTAACCAAGCAACCCAGGGCTGACCAGTGAGGAGTAATGGAAGTTACTTGTGAGGCCTCTAAGAAATAGGATTAGTTTTTTTAAGGAAAGACTTGGCTTCCAGTTTCTTTAGTCCTTATTTCTTTTTTGCTGACACTTTCTTTTTTCTTCTTGCTTGGACTACATGTACAGCTCCTGGAGCTATAGTAGCCTTTTAACAACATGAAGATGAAATTGAAGAAGGATGAAATAGGGAGAGAGGGAGCCCCTATGACATTGCTAAGCTGCTGCTCCAAATCCATGCTTCTCATTATATGAAAAAAATAAACTTATTTGGTGAAACTAATTTGATTGAACTTTATGCTATTTGGATCAGAGTTAATTCATAACTAATCTAATGTCATGAAATTCTCTACAGCCATAAAGCACATGTGGTAGAAATGTAATTTATCAAAGTATGCTACTAGATTTTAATTTTTAAAAAGTCCTGTGGTCAAAGGATTTGGGAAACAACTTAAATCAGATCAAACTGCTTACTTTATTTTAGGATATATAACATACTGCTTATAGTAAATTTAACCACAAGACTCCATTTCCTTTTTTTTCTGTCTTTCCATCTTAATTTTTTAAATTAACATATAATGTATTATTTGTTTCAGGGGTACAGATCTGTGAATCATCGGTCTTACATAACTCACAGCACTCACCATAGCATATACCCTCCCCAATGTCCATCACCCAGCTACCCTATCCCTCCTTCTCCCACTCCCCAGCAACCCTCAGTTTGTTTCCTGAGATTAAGAGTCTCTTATGGTTTGTCTCCCTCCCTTGTCCCATCTTGTTTCATTTTTTCTCTCCCTACCCTCACAACCCCCGCCCTGCCTCTCATATTCCTCATATCAGAGAGATCATATGATAATTGCAAGACTCCATTTCATTGTCCTTCTTAATGCACTAGGTTTACTAGCATAAACTTTGGGAAATTCAGTTGTATAAAATATCAATAATCCAGGAATAGTTAATAACATTGCTAAGTGAAAAAAAAAAAAAGCAGGTTATAGACAGAATGTATTTCTGTTCCTAAGGTTAGGTTTAGTGAAAAATTTCATCCACCCATCTATCTATGTATCTACTGATTTTTCTTTCCCCCTATAAATAAGTTTCAACTACTATACATTATTTACCTAATGAGAAAAACACAATTAATACTCCTTCTTTCTCAGTAGGATTGTTTACTTGTGTGGAGTGGGTAAGAATGTTTTAAACTCCTGTGTGTCGTATTAAATAACAGAGCTGCATTCCTGCAGTTTACCCACCTGGATAGCCTGACTGTTCTAAGATCGCCTCCCAGTTCAGTGAAATGCCCTGCTTAAAACCCTGTGGACTGGGCACGTGCCCAGCTGGGGAGATGGGCAGATGAGGACAGAAGGGGTGGGCCTGGAGTCCTCCGGTTGCTCTGGAGCGAGAAGCCCCAGCTCAGATTAGTCTGTGGCATTAGCAGAAGTGTACTTTTTTCCTTCTTTTTAATGATTTTATTTCTTTATTTATTTGAGAGAGGGATTGTGCACATAGGCAGGGGGGAAAGGCAGAAGGAGAAGCGGACTCCCCACTGAGAAGGGAGCTGGCACAGGGCTTGGTCCCAGGACGCTGAGATCATGACCCAAGTCACGGGCAGACACTTAACCAACTGAACCACCCAGGTCCCCCAGAAGAAATCTTCTGAGAAGATAGAAACTTCAGTTTAAAGATAATCTGAAGAAAGTTCTCACATGAGTTCTAAACAGACAAGTTCCTAGTTCATATGGACTCTTTCAGTTCTGTCAAAACTGTAAAAATATATTAAGGAATAAATTAAAGAACATTAAACGACCAGAATATCATTGCATGTATTTAAGAGACTATACAAAGTGGCAATGAGGTCAGAACTAATTTGTTATGAAAAATATTGATTATTTGGGGATGTCTGGGTGGCTGAGTCATTAAGCATCTGCCTTCCGCTCAGGTCATGATCCCAAAGTCCTGGGATTGAGCCCTGAATCAGGCTAGGCAGGAAGCCTGCTTCTTCCTCTCTCACTCCCCCTGCTTATGTTTCCTCTCTAGCTGTGTTTCTATCTATCGAATAAATAAATAAATAAAACCTTCAAAAATAATAATAAAAAGAAAAACAGTCATTATTTGTAACTTATTTGGACAATGGTTGCTTTTCAAGACATTTGGCAAATGCAAAAAGAAATACAAATATAGAGTACCAAATCATTTTGCTATGGGGGACATTAGAAAGTTAAATGGGATCTGAGAATTAGATGGGAACAATATATGGTTGTCAGTCTCATTTCAATAGTCATATTGCAGTTATATGGGAAATATCCTTGTTTGTTGGAACTACACACTAACATATTTGGGGATGATGGGAAATCAGTTTGGAAACTCCCTCTAAATGGTTCAAGGGGAAAAATTCTCTTTTTTCCTTGCAACTTTTTTTATAAGTTTGTGAGGATTTCAAAATATAAAATATATATTTTCAAATGATTATCAGGGAAATAAATATCTTAAATTTTATTCTTTACTCTTGTGCTTTCCTCTGAGCTGCATTTCTGGGGAAAGGCATTCTGTCAGTATAATTCTTTCTAATGAGCACCCTGACAGATTCTGAATTCTACTCAGTGAAAACCCTTTGTTATTGCTGGAGGCCCGCTCCGGCTGAACCAGGGGTCCTTGAAGGAAGTACGAGTCGGCGAGTGAGAGAGCCCCCAAGCTTCTTTTCAATCACCTGCCAGGCATCTCTGCCTTGTCGGCTCTCAGTGTCTTTATTTATAGGCAACAAGTTACAGATCATCATAAAGGAAAAAATCTTTACAGGGAATGATTTTTGCTTACACAGCATTTTGATTAATGAAACATAGTGCTTTGGTTAGTGAAACATATTTTTGCAGGTGTCCATATCCACAAGTTACGTTAACTCCCTCAACCGGGACATGTCAATTAGTAAGGTTATTTATGATTTCTTACATTTGGCGCCTAGATGATAAAGGGTAGATTAATCATATGGTATTTTTTAAGCAGGCCTTATAGATAAGAAGGCAATTTAAAGGCTTAGATGAGTTATATACAAAGTTTAAGCTACATCATAAATATAGTGGCCAGAAGTTAGTCTGTCTGGCATCAAAGAGAAAGAGAACTTATTTTGCAAAAGTAAAAGCACTTGCTCAAGCCTCTTTTCTATTACTGGGGGCAGAACTCTTTATTTATGGATCCTTTGTGTGCATGGCAATGTTCTTGTTAGTATAGTTTTATTTCTCCCTTCCTTCCTTCCTTCCTCCCTTCCTTCCTTCCTTCCTTCCTTCCTTCCTTCCTTCCTTCCTTCCTTCCTTCCTTCCTTCCTTTCTTTTCAGTGTTCCAAGATTCATTGTTTATGCCCCACACCCAGTGATCCATGCAATATGTGCCCTCAGTACCTACCACCAGGCTCACTCATCCCCCACTCCCTCCCCTCCAAGACCCTCAGTTTGTTTCTGAGTCCACAGTCTCTTATGTTTCATTTCCTTCCCCTGATTTACCCCAGTTCACATTTCCTTTCCTTCTCCTACTGTCCTCTATATTACTCCTCATGCTCCACAAGTAAGTGAAACCATGATACTTGACTTTCTCTACTTGGCTTATTTCACTCAGCATAATCTCTTCCAATCTGGTCCATGTTGCTATGAAAGTTGAGTATTCATCCTTTCTGATGGAGGTGTAATATTCCATTGTATATATGGACCATATCTTCTCTATTCATTCGTCTGTTGAAGGGTATCTTGGCTCTTTCCACAGTTTGGTGATTGTGGCAATTGCTGTAATGAACATTGGGATACATATGGCTCTTCTTTTCACCACATCTGTATCTTTGGGGTAAATACCCAGTAGTGCAATTGCAGGGTCATATGGTAGCTCTATTTTTAATTTTTTAAGGAATCTCCACACTGTTTTCCAAAGCCAGTGCACCAACTTGAATTCCCAAAAACAGTGTAAGAGGGTTCCCCTTTCTCCACAGCCTCTCCAACACTTGTTGTTTCCTGTCTTGTTAATTTTGGCCATTCTGACTGGTATAAGGTGGTATCTCAATGTGGTTTTGACTTGAATTTCCCTGATAGCTAGTGATGATGAACATTTTTTCATGTGTCTGTTAACCATTTGTATATCTTCTATGGAGAAGTGCCTCTTCATGTCTCCTGCCCATTTTTTTGATGTGATCATCTTCTTTTTGGATGTTGAGTTTGAGTAGTTCTTTATAGATCTTGGATATCAGCCCTTTGTCTGTAATGTCATTTGCAAATATCCTCTCCCATTCGTGGGTTGCCTCTTTGTTCTGTTGACTGTTTCCTTTGCTGTGCGGAAGCTTTTTATTTTGATTGAGTCCAAAAAGTTTATTTTCGCTTTTGTTTCCTTTGCCTTTGAAGACGTGTCTTGAAAGAAGTTTCTGTGGTCGATGTCAAAGAGGTTACTGCTTATGTTCTCCTCTAGGATTTTGATAGATTCCTGCCTCATATTGAGGTCTTTCATCCATTTTGAGTTTCTCTTTATGTGTGGCATAAGAGAATGGTCTAGTTTCATTCTTGTACACATAGCTGTCCAATTTTCCCAGCACCATTTATTGAAGAGACTGTCTTTTTTCCACTGGATATTTTTTCCTGCTTTGTCAAAGATGATTTGACCATAGATTTGTGGGTCCATATCTGGACTCTCTACTCTGTTCCATTGGCCTATTTGTCCGTTGTTGTGCCAATACCATGCTGTTTTGGTGATCACAGCTTTGTAATAAAACCTGAAATCAGGTAATGTGATGCCCCCAGCTTTGTTTTTCTTCCTCAACAATTCCTTAGCAATTCAGGGTCTTTTTTGGTTCCATATAAATTTTAGGATTTTTTGTTCCAATGCTTTGAAAAATGTTGGTGGAATTTTGATCAGGATGGCATTGAAAGTATAGATTGCTCTGGGAAGTATAGACATTTTAACAATATTTATTCTTCTGATCCAGGAGCATGGAATGCTCTTCCATCTTTTTGTGTCTTCTTCAATTTCTTTGAGGAGCATTCTATAGTTCCTTGAGTACAGATCTTTAACTTCTTTGGTTAGGTTTATTCCTAGGTATCTTATGGTTTTTGGTGCTACAGTAAATGGGAGTCGATTCTCTGATTTCCCTTTCTATATTTTCACTGTTAGTGTATAAGAACGCAACTGATTTCTGTTGAATTCACTCTCTTTGCAGATGACATGATACTCTATATGGAAAACCCAAAATACTCTACCCCCAAACTACTAGATCTCATACAATTCAGTAATGTGGCAGGATACAAAATCAATGCACAGCACAGTTTTATTTCTTATATTAAGCCCTTTATTTAACCATTGAAGAGCCTTGATAGTCTCCTCCACAGAGCTGCAGGAAATGTAAAGGGAAAGTATAAGAAGCCCAGTCTTAGGAACTGTAAGGGAGTCTGGGTTTGGCCTGGAGCATCCTGAAGCCCTGTCAAGAGTAATGTGCTTTGCTTTTAGGACAAAGACCAATGAGTAGAAAGAGGAGATGCCAGTTTTGCACCATTGGCAGGAGCGAGGCTCAGATTGCTTTTTCCTTGCTGTGACCACGTCAGGCCTAGTGGGGTTATTTTAAGGTGGCAGGAGCTGTGCTTCTACTGCTGCCTTCTCACTGAGACTTCTGGAAGTCAGTGAGTTTTCCCATGAGGCAGGAGCCTTGCTCAGACTGCCATCTTCCCCACAGTGACTCCATCAGCTTATGAAACCCGGGCTCTCAACATGTTATTTAAGAACTATTCCCAATAAAGTATACTCAAAAGAATTGTAAATATTACTACCTCACAATCCGTTTTATTTTCCAAGGCAATTTCACATACCTTATACCACTGGGTTCTCATCAGATTGGGAGGACACTTGGAGGAACCCAGAGAAAACAGGCCCCTGGCTAGGGATAGTGTGGCTGTGATTCCAGCTCCACAAATCTTCCACAAATCCTATGTGACTTGAGAATATTAATGAAACCTCTGAGCCTCTGCTTTATTACCAGAACCTCCTAAATAGTAGATTTACTATTTATGAAAATTATACTTTCTATTTTGAAGCTGTAGTGAGGTATAAATCACTAAATCAAGGTACAAATCATAATCAGGGATCATTCATTTATTCAGCTGATGGTTACAGTATACCTGATAAGTGGGAGGCACTGTTCCAGGCACAGAAGCCATAGATGTGACCTACAGATTTGGTCTTCTTATTATGGAGTTCATGGTCTAGTGGAAACAGAGAGGGGGAAACAATTAAATGTGATGGCAGAGAGTAATTGGGGATAAGCTGGAGTGACTTTCAGTGAAGGTAGTCACAGGAAGCTTCAAGAAGAGTTAAAACTTCAGTAATGTGAAGCTTCCATCCTAAGATCTGTAAAAGTGGTGCTTCCATTGTTGCCCATCAAAGGCCGCCCTCACAGAGGAAAGACGGCCTTGTGGAAATACAGAAGTACTTACCAAGGGAAACAGTTTCCTGTCAGCACTCCGAGATCTCAGTGATAGGCTTCAGAGTTTGTGAACCGTAATCTGCTTGTATGGGTCAGGGTTCTCAAGAGTAACAGGAAAGATACAGGATAGATAGATGATGATGATAGATAGATAGATAGATAGATAGATAGATAGATAATGGATAGATAGATAAATAGATAGATAATAGATAGGTAGATAGGTAGATAGGTAGATAGATAGATAGATAGATAGATAGATAGATAGATGATAGATAGATAGATAGATAAGATAGATAGATAGATAGATAGATAGATAGATAGATAGATAGGGACTAGTTATAAGGAATTGGATCACACAATAATGGAAGTGAAGAATTTCCACAATCTGCCATCTACAAACTAAAGACCCAGGAAAGCCAGGAGTTATTTCAGTCTGAATCTGAAGGCCCAAGAATCAAGGGAAGTGATGTTCCAAATCCCAGCCCAAGGGCAAGAGAAGTTGAGATGAGATGTCCCAGCTCAAGTTGCCAGTCAAGAAAAAAAAGAGGAAAATTTCTCCTTCTTCCATCTTTTGTTGTATTCAGGCCCTCATCAGAGTAGATGATGCCCACGTACAGACAATAGAGAAGATAATATACTTTACTGAATCCACCAGTTTGAATATTAAATCTCCTCTGAAAACACCCTCACAGACACACTCAGAAGCACCGTTGAATGCAGGCACCCATGGCTTACTCAGGTTAACACATAAATGGCCGTCATACACATTGATGCCTGTTCTTACGGCACTCTCGTGGAGGAACCATATCAGACTGGACATAAGTACTCCTGCTTAAGTATCCCGCACTCTACCTCAAACGGAAAAGAGCCTATGGAAGCATACACCTACGCTTCTTGGGGGTATTTTTTAAAGCTGGTTTGGTGCTATGGTGGGTCAGTGGCATATGTATTACTGGATTTTTTTGAAATAGGGTAACGTTTTATGAAAACATTCCTTCTGAAATCATTTCTTTCTTATTCTCCTAACTCAATACTTATACTTCCATGTAAAGATTATATTAGAGCAATTATTCCCAAGTGTGATTAACAAGCTCAGAGGAAATAAAGTCTTCATGGCAACAAGTAGGAAGGCTGTCTTACATTTGAATTGCCATGACCCATATAAGAAACATTAAGGAAAAGAAAGGAGAAATTATTTCAACTTTAAAACCTCCAACTGTCTATCCCAACAGTCATGGATTATCTACAAATGTGGACTATTGGTTTTATTGCCATCAATTTTGACCATTCACATCAGGAAAAGTTTCAGCACTTGATTAATGCTTCACTATTGTTTAAGTGAAAAGTTTTTGTGACTCAGAAATGGAAAACTCCCAATTTAGAAAGCCTCACTTGCATTTATTTGTCTGTTTATTGGTGCTGTAAACAATTTCTCAAGTCGACATTAACATTTCAAGCTCAGGTTGCTCTCAAAGAATTCTTAAATGTTTTCTATATTTAGTAGAACCATATCAGAAACTAAAATATGCACATTTAATTTTAAAAGAACATACGGTGCTTCACATGTAATTATAGCTCCCAGTTCCCTTTACAGTTTTCTTCACCAGGAAAAAAATTCTTTCTAACTATAGTTGACACAGGCCACTTGGCCTCAGACCAAAAAACTCCCAAAGTCCTGCAATTTTCTAGGAAAATGAGGTGTCAGTCACAGACAGCCTAGTTCAGAGGGCTAGGTGTGCCAAGCACCCCTATAACAAGAGGAGCTGGAGCGAAGATTCTTATCCTCTCCCTCGCCATCTAAATCTCCATTCCTAAGAAGTACTCAAGCACACAGAGAAGGTATTGAGTAAATATTCCAGAATTAACAAGATGTCCAGAGCCTACTAATTATCTCTTAATATAATCCCCTTCTTCCTTTTCATTCCTATTAGCTGAGCAAATGAATTCCCATCTACAGACTGCTTCTCCCATCTAGGTAGGGTCATGCACCTAAGGGTTGACAAATGGAATCTGAGTGGAAGTTATTCCTCAACGGGAGTTGCATACCCTCCACTACTCTTTCTTTCTTCCTTTGGATTGAACAACTTTGACCATGCAGGTGAAGAAAAATTCTGAGGGGGTTGTAAAGCCACAAGATAAAGGATCCTGGTTCCTTGAATGACATCATGGAGCAAAGCCACCTGCTTCTATGATGTTATAGGAGAGAAAAATAAGCCTCATTTTGTTTGAGCCACTGTATTTTAAAGTTTTGTCATGACATCAGTTCAATTTGTGCCCCTACTGATACCCAAAGCAATGTATTTGACCTATATTCAATCATCTCTGTCCTTTGTGCCACTATCTTATGCTCAGTGGGGAATAAAACAAGATTTAAAAAAGTTTAATTCTTGCCCTCAAATAGCTTAAAAACCGTGCAAAAGGTATGTACAGAAGGAACTAGAAAGCAAGGGATGACACAGTAGTGCTTCAGGAAGGAAGAAAGAACAGTGTCCTGTCAACCTCTCAAAGTGCCAATAAACAGAATATCTTAAGCACCCAAAATGTGGAATAATAAGCCATCTTCCCTGAAATAAGAACAGTGAAGCTTATTTTCACCCCTCTTTCCTCCCTGTTTCATATTCTTTCTTCCTTCCCTGAGTACCCAGAGGCTTCATGCTAATACAAGCCTCACGTGAAGAGTTCTTCAGTTTTGGATGGTACTCTATGTCCATATTTCCATCAAAACATGTATGTCCAGTGTCCTTGTTCCTTAGATTCTTACTACCCAGATGACTTTTTTTTTTTCCAGATGACTTTTTTTAAGTAGGTTGCACATGCAGCATGGAGCCTGATGTGGGACTTGAACTCATAACCAAGAGATAGAAATCTGAGCTGAGATCAATTCCGATGCTTAACTGACTGAGCCATCCAGGCACCTCATGGATGACTCCTTTAAACGTAATTATGGGCACAGGTATTAAAGGTAAAAGACGTTGCTTCTTCTCTAATAATAATAGTTAACATTTTTTAAAAAATAGTTCCTGTATTCCAGCTACTACTCTAAGTTCTTTATATGTAACTCACTTAAGATGCACTGCTACTCCCTGAAGAAAATTCTTTTAGTAAGGAAACGGAGCCTCAGAGAGTTTCAGTCATGCTGAACTTACACAGCAAATAAGTGATAAGTATTTGAGCCCAGGTAGTCCGTTTCCTGAGCTTCTGGATTCTGTGTTCTTAAGCACCACATTATATAACTTTTAGCAATTTATCTGTCATCTTTGGAAAATAAGCATCTTTGAATGCTAAGCAGTATGATAATAGGAATTAAAACTGTCTTGGAAGGACCATCAGGAGAGAGAATTTGATGTAAAAATGCCCCTACATCTGCACTTGTACATAAGAACTTACCAGTTATGTGTCAGCCAAGCCCACTGTTCTCTTCATAAGGTTAAAATGAAGACTTTTAAGGAGACAAAAGACTATTTCCCTCATTTCAAGGGCTTACACATGAGAGACAACTGCAGCGTGTCTCTCTGTTCTGTGATGGTCTGATGCCTCTTTAAGGAAAGAGTGGGCTCTTATAAATAAGAAGAGAATACACTTAGATGCTATTCTATAGGGTGATAATACTTCCTAAAGTGAAGGGTATTTTAGTCACCTCCTCTTTACTCCACTGGTGCAGAAAGGATTCCCTCCCTAGGATTATCAGGATGGTCAAATGCAAGACACCTGACACTGGATAGATGAACTCCCAGCTGTTTTTGAGTCATATACCCACTGCCTGGGGGAGGAGGACACTGCATGTTACTCTAGTGGGTTTCACTCAGGAACAAAATGAATAAGTAGAGATTGTGAAAGGCAGGTTTTACAGTAGCAAGAGTGTGAGGTGACCCCAGGTTCCTATGGAAGGATGCAATTGGCTGGTTATATCTTAGAGGTAGTCAGGGATCCTAGAATCCTAGAATCTGAGAATGAGGGATAAGCAGGCACTGTGCCTGATCACAGTGATAAGAAAGGTTGTTTATCCACAAGGTAGAGTAAGGGAGGGGAGCTTGTGAGTAGGCCATTCAAAGTCCTCCAGTTTCAGATGTCAAAGCAGCAGGTAACATAAAACTTCAGTTTCAGGCCTTAGACCATAAGAAGGGAGGGGAGTCCTGGGAGTAGTAAGATGTGTTCAGGCAGCTTACATACATACCCATAATCACACTGAATCTCCTAGAGGTGAGAAAGTTACCTCCTTCTCAGGTCTCACTCAGTCCTTCAGTTTTGTCAAGGAGGAAGTCTGAGATTAAGGCCAGTGTGCACTTACCAGCTCTCTAACCCTTGCTAATCTTTCTTTTTTTCTTTTCCTTTTAAAATTGTTATTTATTTATTTATTTTCATTATTTTTTTTTTCACCTTAATCCCCATCACCTATTTCCCTCATCCCCCCCAGCCACCTCCCCTCTGGTGACCATCAGTTTATTCTCTATAGTTAAGAGTCTGTTTCTTGGTTTGTCTCACTCTCTTTTTCCTTTGTTCATTTGTTTTGTTTCTTAAATTCCACACAGGAGTACCATCATATAGTATTTTCTAATCTTCCCTTCTGACAATAGCACAACAAGCCAGGTACCTGCTTCTTAGGCAACTAAACAGCTAAAATTCAGAAATAGTCTCCTTCTCATTGCATTCATATTTCTCATGGGTGATACTGATTTTCCAATTACATGATAGAGTTGCCTTTTAAACTAAATATACATTTAAATTGCAAATATTAAAGGAATACTGAATATATGATAACTAGTTGACAATAATAGAGACAGAAGTAGAATTATTGAACAGAGCTGCAACGTGTGGGAAAGATTCTGTGAGGGACATGAATTTCCTGGTTCATCTGCTCTGCACACAGCACTAGTGACTCTTAATATTAATTGACTCCACCAAGTTTGGTTATTAACACTATCTGTGGAAGTTTGGGGATTTTTTTTGTTTTGTTTTGTTTAATTCATGACATTTAAGGACTAAAGAACATACAAAAAGGTTTATTTGCAAAGACTAGAACCCATGCTATGGAATGTTATACACAGTCTACCAGATGGCAAATACACGCACACACACACACACACATACACATGCACACACACAAACACACACACTGCTAGTACCAGTAATAATGTCAACTATTGTTTTCACCATCCAGGAGAGAAAGACTGATTTGGAGAGATGAGGTCAAGTCTATGTCCTAGCTCTAGTCCCGTTGTCCTTTGGGCTACATTTTTTACTTCTTTGTCATAAGTTTTAGGTACTCTTTTTCCTACTTCAGAAATGCTGTAGCACAACTCACCGGAAAGAAATGGAACTATGTAGTTACATAGACCTGGGCTCAAATTCTCACTCTGCTACCTACTTCCCTAGTAACTTTGGGCAAATGACTTAGCCTTTCTGCACCTGATTTTCCTCTTCTATAAAGTGAGGCAAAAATCTCATTTGAAGAGGTACTGTGAATACTAAAATTAATTCTGGAAAAGGACCCATCAGGATACCTAGCAGCACAAAGTTCCTGAGAGCTAGCAAATGCAGCCTGTTGTTGCAAGTTTGGGATTTAAAGTATGGTGCTTCTCTGCCTGGACTTTAGCTGGCATCAGGTACTTTACTACTCTCTGTATTTCTTTTATTGGCTTCTAGAGAAATGTGACATCTAAGGCCCCTGTGGAATGTTGTCTCTTCCTTTGCCATTGCTTCCTAGCAACATGCCTCTTCAAAAAATGCATGCTGCAGTTACAGTGGCAAAGAAAGGATTCCAATCACCTGACTGCTGTAGACAGGGAGAAAGTCTCTCCTGGACTTTTATCCAGTATGAGCAAGGTGCCCAAACCTGGAAGCCTCTGGAGGAACCACAAAAAGGTTTGAGACTAAAAAAATTATAATGGTACCAACACACAAACATAAAAATTTTACTAAATCAAAGTTGCTAAAAAGCTGAGCTGAAGTGGTACAAAATGTAATATTGTGCTGGAGTGTGGAGAATGGTGGTCCCCAAAACATCAGAATCTCTACAAGCCCTTAAGTGTTACCTTATCTAGAAAAAGGACCTTGGTGGATGGAATCAGTTAAGGGTTTGAAGATGAGGTAATCCTGGCTTATCTGGGTGGGTCTTAAATGCCATCCTTATGAGAAACAGAAAAGGAGATTACACACCCAAAGAGAGTGTGGATATGGAGGCAGAGATGGAACAATGTGGCCACAAGCGCAAGAGCGCTGGCCGCCTACAGAAGCAGAAAGAGGCAAGGAAAAGATTCTTCTCAAGAGTCTCCAGAGGGAGCATAACCCTGCCAACACCTTGATCTTAACCCAGCAAAACAGATTTTGGACATCAGTCCTCAACAACTATGAAAGAATACATTTCTATTGTTTGAAGCCATCTGGTTTGTCATGGCAGTGGTAAGAAATGAATACATAGACCAACTTGTCATCTGTGGCTCAACTCCTATAAACAATGGCAAAGTTGATATCTAGAGAACATGCATCCCTAACAGCACTCAACTCTATAAAGACCTTTTATGAATGTTACAGCCCCAAATAATTTGTAATAGGCAAAGTGGGTATGTTTAATATATTTGATATGGTAAAAAACAGATCCTTTAGAATAAAAAAAAGTTCCTGTATTTGTGGGTCATTAATTCCTCAGAACTGCTCTTGTGGTATCTCCCAAGTAATTGAATACCAAATTCAGGAGACCAAGCACATAGTTGGAGAAAAAATAAATGTACTTCGTAGGTGAATAATTTTTTTTTGTCCATCTTTACCATTGACTTTTTTTTTTAATAAAGACCCTGTCCTTGCTATAAAATGCATTGAGATTAGACAGCTCAGTTAGACAACTCAGGCTTTGACCATAACTCTGAATAGGTGTTTGCTTTCTGCAAAGCTGTTGTTCCCTGGGAAATTTTGAGGATTGGAAGGCTTAATGTTTTCCCTGAAATACTTAGAAGATAAAATAATTGAACACAAGAGGCAGTGCGGTGCTGAGCAGAACATTCTGGATGAGCAGTTTGTGAGTTTGGGTGCCTTGGCCGGATAAGCTCAGCACTGGCTAATCCTCCTGAATATAGTCTTCATCTATAACCCCAGGGGCTGGCAACCTGACTTTTATTTTTTATCTATTTATTTTTTTTAAAGATTTTTATTTATTTATTTATTTGACAGAGAGAAACACAGCGAGAGAGGGAACACAAGCAGGGGGAGTGAGAGAGGGAGAAGCAGGCTTCCTGCCGAGCAGGGAGCCCCATGCGGGGCTCGATCCTGGGTCTCCGGGATCATGACCTGAGCCGAAGGCAGTTGCCTAACCAACTGAGCCACCCAGGCACCCCGCAACCTGACTTTTAAAGATAACTTTCCCTTCTAAAAGTCTGTCTCTTGTGCATCAGCAAAATGTCCAGGTCAGATTGACATCACCTCTGGCTGGTGATAATGGATGATTTTTTCCTTATATATTTTTGCATGTCTTGAGATTTTCAACAATAAGAGATGTTCCCCTTCAAAATCAGAAAATAATAGGAATAAAGGGGTGCATTGAGTTGCATTTAGTTTGTGTCTATATTCCAAAACAGAAGCCTGAGCTCTGGTTTCCTTGCCTTGTTGATTACTTGCTATGGAAGTCACCTCATTTGCATGGACTGTCCCAGACCTGGTCCAGTGGTCACTTGAAGATGAGCCTGGCTACATGAGATGAGCTTCCCTTTGGACTCTGCATGTCTCCTCTAGAGACTCCCTGGGGCTACCAAAGGCAGCTTACAGGATGGCTTATTAAGGTCTCCATCATGGGGCAATGGAGTGAGCCAGCACTGAAACACACTTTCTAATAAAACCTGCCATTTATACATCAACATCTTTTTATCTGAGACTAATTCTCAGTCTCTCTTTGACTGGTGAGATGGTCCAAGAAAACTTATTTAGACACAAGATGACTTCTAAATAACTACCAACCTTTATTATTGTTATCGAGCCCTTGCATGTGGTCTCCTATTCAGGCAGAGACTAATCCACAAAGTTTGGGAGCTTACCTGTGGAAGAGGTAATCTACCTTTTTAAAGACTTTCAGTTTTATCATCATGAGCACCTTTTAAGTTCACCCCCAAATATAATGAAGTTAAGATTCCCCTCGCTGATAATTTAAAATCCGCATATTCAGCTTCTCATCCTTTCTATTCCTTTCCCTCTCACGAGGGTGGTCATGAAAAACAAACCCTCAAACATCTTCAAAAGCTGTCACAGATCACTGTTGTAGCATAAACTACTCTTAAAAGCCCTGTTGCCATGGGGATAGATTCCTATCATATTTTTCTTTTCAACTACAGCCTGACTAGAATATTTTTAGCAGTGAACAGTAAAGTCTGTTTATTAAAAGTTGTTATTAAAAAAAAAGTTGTTATTAATTTGTGCAAACAAACTTCTACAGGTTTAAAGCAACTGTGATTCACACATACCCATGTTGGCTAGAATTTTTTTTTTTTAATCTGAGTTTCTAGATCATTTTCATCATGTGAGTGATTTTTTTTCCCAAAACTAATTACTAAAGGAAGTAGGGCAGGGTGAGAAGAGAAACAGCCAAGCAGAGTGAGAAAAAAAGAAAAAAGAAAAAAAGGTTAAGCATTTTTCTGGGGATCAGAGAAATCCGATTGTGTAACAATGTTTTCTCACCTTGCTCTGAGAAAAAACAATTCCTTGACTCAGATGCTTGAGGAAAGAACTGGGTTTGTGAGCCAGTAAATCATGACTGCCTCTGGCACTCGGTCCTCACAGCTGTGAATGTGGCCTTGAACCAGCTGGGTGGTTTCTAAGCTGTACCTGGAGGAGTTTGGAGGGCTCTGAGCACGTGCCTTCGGGGCAGCCTGAGGTCCCCATCCTATAACATTTATCTGGTATGTACACCAACCCAGATAAAACTTTGCTAGAAAGAAGTAGGATTGGGGGTGGTATTAGTTCCTGAAGAATTGAAAAATGGGACTGGCTGATCACAACTGTAATGGTAGCTATAATAATAAAATGTGCTGTTTTTACATTTTAGGGTGCCTGCGCCTATCAGTTCTTCACATCAACATCCATCACTTCTAGTCCTATGACACATTGCCAGACAAACAGTATTATTCTTTTTTATAGACGAAATCAATGACCTCACATGTATGCAGTTCCTTCACTCTCTTTTTTTCTATTCAGAATATACAAGCTATAAGTGAGTAAATTGCAAGAAACCCACTCCCATGATCAACACCTCTACTTTCCCAAGTAATTGTATATTTTTTTCTCAATTCCAAACTCCTTATATTTCTTACTACTTTCTCCATCTCAAATAACTTAGAACATGTTCTCCCAGGATTATTCTGAGAACCATTCTGTAGTTTAATGCCCCTCACTGAATAGGAACCAGTGACCTAAATCAGACCCTGCATACACAGATCCTCCTATTTGTTCAACACCCATTTATTCCAAAAATATGTCTGTTGAGCTTCCTCCATGGTGGGCACAGAGACAGACCCCACCTCCATGGGTTTTTGATCTTTCCCCAGAAGTACTAGCCCCAGTCTTTTGAACATCATGTCGGAAGCCTTAATGCTAACCTCCAAGAGCAAATCAAAAAGTCCAAATCTCCCCTTCATCCGTCCTCAGCAAGCCCTTGGGTTCTGTCCACAAAGTTAAACTGGTGTGATGCTTATTGAGCCCTTGATCTTGTAGGTCTGCCACCAAACAGCATTGTCATCCAAAACAGCATCCAGAAGCAAAGAGGAGTTTTGAGATAAATGGATTTCACAAATGATGGGGAGGGAATATTGAACCAGTGACCATGTTTCTTAGCGCAACTTTCCTCAGAGCCACATCTGTCTGCTGTTCTCTCTGCCGTGCTTCTCTCACCCAAGCTCCCTGGAAAATGTCTTCCATGACTTAATCTCATCCCACCCTCCTCCTTCTCTGCCTCACTTCTCTGGATTCTTCACCACAAAAGACCAAACAACCCAGAGAAGCAAGGAGGGAGAGATGACTCAGGTGAAGGGAGAACAAAGGCCAAAGAAAGGTAGATAAAATTGCATTCCTAACAACTGGCAGCCCATAGACAAATGCTAGAGACTGGCAGAGGATGACATTCCTCAAAGAACTCACAGCTACCTTAACATTAATGTTTCCCTAGAGGCAAAAAGCCAGACCTCCAGGATCCTGTTAGTCTGCTTTAACATATGAAAATCCTTTTGGAAACATCCTTTATTTCTAGCCTCCTCCACCCCAAACAACTTAAAGGTTTATAACAAAGCTCCTCACAATCCCAGTGCATGCAGATTTTCCTATCCAGGGGTCCTGTCCTTGCGCTTTAATAAAAACACATTTTGTATGGAAAATGTCTCAAGAATTCTTTCTTGACCATTGGCCACTGGCCCACATCTCATCACAGATACATCTATGAGTTAATCACATCACCACATCAGGAAATAAGAAGATTTTGCCCACCTTCTTGTATGTCACATTTTGGAGAGGGACATTCCCATCTGTTTGATTCATATTTTTCTCTTCCTGGGATATAGCTAACTAGGTACATAGATGATAGAGAGATAGATAGATCTACTGATAGATTAATCCCAGGAGAAGAAATACATGTTGATATTTAATATTTTTATTATTAAATATATTAATGGCAATATACTTACTATCTATGAACATAAGTATATATTTATATTTAAATATACAAAATAATATTTCTATATCTAATCTCTATATAGATCTCTCTGTAGAGATGGAGATATATAGAATAGATAGAAATAGATGTGTATATATAGAAAGAAATAGACATAGACTTATAAATATAGATACAGAGAGGATCTGCTTCCAAAGTGTCTATTTAACAACTTCCTCTCTCTCTCTCTCTCTCACTCTCTCTCTCTCTCTCTCACACACACACACACACACACACACACACACACACACACACAGAGCTCTCTGGTACATGACCATGCATGACAGGGCATAACCCCTCTTGAGATGCCATCTCTTCCAACTTATAGAAATCAGCCAGCTCTGCAGTCCTGAGCACTCCATTTATGAAACAGCCTTCAGTAGATCATCAAACAAGTTACAAATGTGAATTGAGAATGGCCTAAAACTCCTCCACAGTTCAAATAACTAAGTATTCTGTGGGATGTCTGGGTGGCTCAGTCTGTTAAGCTTCTGCCTTTTGGGTCAGGTCATTCTCCCAGGCTTCTGGGATCAAGTCCCACACTGGGCTCCCTGCTCAGCAAAGAGTCTACTTTTCCTCTCCCTCTGCCTCTTCTCTGGTTTGTGTTCTCTCCCTCTCATTCACTCTCTCTCTCAAATAGAAAATAAAATATTTTTTAAAAATAAAATAACTAAGTATTCTGAAAGCTAAATCAAAGTTCCAGGATGGAAAAATACAGAAAAAGAGAGAGAAAGAGAGAGAGAGAAGAATTCACTTTTTATGGTATTTATTAGTGATGGTCCAGAAATGATAAATACATAATCATGACACCTTAAATATGAAGTGTTAATGAATAATATGGAAACCAATCCCCTCAACTCATGGATAAGGAAACTGAGAAGACAAGAGAAGGAACGCACCCTGCACAAGGTCATACCAATGGTCAAGGGCCTAGCCAAGACTCAATTCTAGTCCAGAGTTCTTTTAACAACCACAAAGATGTTATCTCATAGCTTCAGGCTCATCTAGAATTAGTCATGTTCACTCAGTGAAATATTCAACCAAGGTGGTCTTCTTTCTGCAAGCTAGTTCCATTTTTATGAAGCATCCTAACAGGGATATGAGTTGTATCTATGTACATGTTATCACAATACTGCCTGAATAATTAATTAAACAAGGGTTTTCCTCGGAAACCTCTGCCATGGGACCTTGCCTTGCCCACTCCTTCAGTTTCCAAGTCTTAATCCTTCTATATCTAGTTGCTTGTATCATTGTAGAGGCCAACCTAACTCAGATTAAGTTTGGCCAAGCCAAAAACGAAGTGCTAGTTTAAATATTTTTAAAACTCAATTTAAAATAGTTAAACAGAGAACTTCAAACGAACAACACTGATACTTTACATCATCTACTTTTATAACCAACAGAAGCCATAATCCTGAAACCCAGAAGCAGTTGTACCTTGATATAAAAGTATAAAAACCAAAAGAGTAATCCAAAATCATCTATTTCACAAAAACCTACCTAAACAGATTATGTTCGATTATGTCTGTCTCGAAGGAACAATCTCTAGGAAGACCATTTCAGGCCTAACTCCACCACCAAAAAACATGTGAACTTTGACAATCCAATCCTCCAGGAC
This sequence comes from Spilogale gracilis, assembly GCA_004023965.1. Classification (NCBI taxonomy): domain Eukaryota; kingdom Metazoa; phylum Chordata; class Mammalia; order Carnivora; family Mephitidae; genus Spilogale; species Spilogale gracilis. The sequence continues at coordinate 24,679 of PITA01006005.1, read as the reverse complement.
TTGCAGTTTCTTTTCTGTGCCCTAGGAACAGAGAGGACCAGAGCTGATGATCCCTCAGTTGCCCTCCCAGACTGAAAATGCTGTTTGGGGTTATAAACACTCTCTACTGAGCAGAAAAGTAAGTGGGACCATATATGAGCTCAAATACTAAAATGCAAAACTAACCCTGAGCAGAGATCGTGGCTATTCTAGGGTTCTTTCTTATGGCCAAGTAGCTTTTGTGCTGGAAAATCCTCAAATCCATACCCCTTTTATCACAAATAGTGGTTATATTATTAGGGTCCGTGGTCAAAGGAACGACGCTGATAAAAAAGTGAAAGTGAAGCAGAGCTTTATTTCATGCCAAACATCGAGAATTATACTGGCCCGGATCAGGGTTGCTTCCCCAAAGAGAGAAAGCAGCCTGGATTTCTAAATAGGTCCTTACATTCCCCCCTTTTCTTTGGGAATAGGTCAAATCTTTGATCCTTTTGTACAGATGGCATTAGAGTGTTTATGATGCAAGGGCCAGAGAGCAACATCAGTAATAATAAAACCAACTGTTGATACCCCAAAACAGCATTCCCCTCCCAGGGCTACTCAGAGCCCCCCTTTTTACCAAAAACAGTATGTCAAAGCCTTTTCCATTCTGCAATACTACTTGACTCAGAAGCTCCCATATCATTAGGCAACAATAAAAGTAACAACAGAGTTCAGTCCATGGTCGATGAGGTCCTAGTCTCCAGGGAGGACCCCACACCTGGCTTGCTGGGGACTGTGTTCGGGGTCTGGGGGGGACAGCACCAGAAACCGTCCATACTGAAGCACCCACAGACAGACAGACAGACAGCGCCACCAGCCAATGTCCTGCAGTGAACACAGGTGTAACCAGACTCCCAGCAGGGGAGCGGGTGGGAAGCATCTGCGGAATACTGAGCACAGCGTCCCGTGTATCAACGGAAGCTATAAACCCACAGAGCCGAGAGTCTCAACCGACACCCAGCACAAGAAATGTCTGTAAGCAGTGCTCCACACAGAAAACTCCAGGCTTACAAGGCTTTAGAGTGAATCACAGCAAACAGTCCTCAGCTGCTATTCAACATACTGTCCACAAAAAGTCAATTGATTTCCCTCCACCTTAATTCTAACCTGAGGTTCGGGGAGGGTTTCACATTGAACTGGAACTCCTTCTCTTGCAGGCCAGGCAGAGGCTGCTCCTTGCAGTCCTCTTTCTCTTCATTGCCCTTGGACACGCAGTAGCTCCCGCAGGTCTCCCCTCCGTCGCGGTCTTCTCTCGGGAGTCTTAGTGGCCCTACCCAAAGGGACGTCCTTCATGCCGTCCGCAGGGGCCGCTTGGGCCAGAGGGCCTAGTCAAGGCTCCTGAATGCCCCTCAGGGCGCTGGCCCGGGCCTCGGGCACCCAGTGCCTTCCGCCGGTCCTGGAATGTCCATCCCTGCACTGGGGAGGGGACCCCGCTGGGGAGGAGACAAGTTCAAGGGGACCCCCTCCTTGTCCTCCAGGTCACTCTGTCCTGGAGGGGGTCCCGGAGCCGGCCTTTATTCTGAAGGCTAAGGCCATGTCTAAAAAAACCCTGTAAGACCCTCTTTCTTTAAGGCGGGCTGCCCATCCATAACACAAGCGTAAATGAACACAAAATACAAGTCGCCCTCGAGGCTTCTTACCCATTATCTGAAGCTGCCATCAGGAGCAGGGGCATAGCCAGCTGGCCTTCCTCAGGCCGTGCCACTGGCCGAGTAGGAAAACTGCAGGAAGTGGGGCCTCCGCTCACTGTCCTTACCCTACTCCATGACGGAGCAGAAGTGGTCGTGGGTCTGGAAAGAGTATTTCAGGGCCATCAGGAACGGATGCCTGGAGTTCTGGAGAACATGATTCTCAGTGAGCATGTGGGCAACCTCGTCCTTGGCCATAAAGATTCCTTCTTCAGGATTTTGGCCCGAGCCTTGCTAACAGTCCATGGTGTCCTCACCTGGGCTCCACTGCTTGAGGCTGTTGGCAACCATCTGAATGGCTCGCATCCATTCCTCCCTCTCATCTGGAGAGTCTACGTAGAAGGTCCTCTCGATGACCGTGGCCCACTGCAGGCAGAGGGGAAAGAAGGTGTTGGGTCTTGGCAGCGCTGTCTTCATCAGCTGACACTGAGCGACAAAAGCTCAGAGGGAACTCTCGCTGCTCGGCATCCTGGGGCCACTCCCTATAGTGGACAAAGGTGCTGTCATTCTCAAGCAGGAAATAGCAGGGCCACCAGGTTTTGGTGCACTCCCCTCTCTTATGCAGCCAACCCTCCTTCACGATGGCCCTGTCGTTCACAGTGCCCAAATCCAGCAGCTGGGGCAATGCCAGTGCCGCTCACAACCTTCTCTTGGCATCATTGCTCCAGCCCAGTGGGTGTACCCAGCCTCGGGCACCACGTTTGAGCCCAGCCCGCCGTTCCATATCCTCGCTCACCCGCCGGGCGGGGCCGGGCTGGAAGCCCTGGCAGATGGCGCTGTTCAGGCAGCCCAATGCTCCTGGTGGGGCCACCGGCTCCTGTCCTCCGGCTGCGCTACTGTGCTGGGCCCACCACCACCTAGGCAACCTTCTGCACCGTGGTCAGAGGAGGAGGGGGTCTCAGTCTTTAAAGTATTTGCTCAGAACCATCATCAAGCAAAATTTCCATAATAAACAAATAAATTTTTTCCCCAAGTTTATCATCTTTACCTTAAAATATCTAGTCCAAAAAGTACACCTGAATATCAAAAGTCATACCCAAAAGTCAGACTTCTGATGTATAAACACCAGAAGTCAGGGGCACCTGGGTGGCTCAGTTGGTTGGGCGGCTGCTTTCGGCTCAGGTCATGATCCTGGAGAGCCGGGATCGAGTCCCACATCGGGCTTCGTGCTTGGCGGGAAGCCTGCTTCTTCCTCTCACTCCCGCTGCTTGTGTTCCCTCTCTAGCTGTGTTTCTCTCTCTGTCAAATAAATAAATAAATAAAATCTTTAAAAAAAAAACAAAACAAGAAACACCAGAAGTCAGTTTTGAAACACAAGCCTAAATAGGATTAAATGCAAATCACAGAAACTTGTTTCTCCAAGCAGGCACATTTACATTTTCTTATCAAGAGCAGACCAACAATGGGAGAAAATCTTTTCTCTTTGAACAAACAGAATGCAGAGTTTCAACCTTATACTTTAAAACCCATTCATTTCAATCTTGGTCCGTGCCAATCACATCCAAAATTCAATTCCAAAGTTTTCCTTCCATAACCTTTGCATTCGGTTTTGTCCCATGCCATTTCTTTCCAAACAACCATCTCATTTAGGACAAAATTACCTTTTGCAAAAATGCATTTCCGTTCTTTATCATTCTTACTACCCACACACAGAGTTGCTTCCCTTATTTCCATCAGTCTTAGTTACAGTCAGCAGGATTTTGCCCTCTTCAGAAACCTTAATCTCCAGTGAAGACTAAAGAGTGACCGATTGTAAACTCTTACACCAGAATTTTATATCATTGGCTCCCCTAGGGTCAGATGTCATTAGCCTCACAACCACCATTTAACAGTAGTGTAAGCATACCCATGGCTGCAGCGGTGGAGCCCGACAGACACACTCACACACTCAGGCACTCTTCACATTCAGACAGGTTGGACACCCCCCCCCGGGGTGCCCCTGACTAATGGGGGGTGATCAGGCTCCCTTCCATCCAATAGGACAGGTCTGACTGGCGGTGGACCCGGGACCTACCTGGTCTGATGGGAGGATCTGGTCAATTGTCCCCGGTTTCCTATTGCGGGTCCAGCTCATATGCAACAAACACAAACAGCAGACAACACAAGAAGTAACAGGAAGACAAAACAAAGACGACCACAAACACAGCCGCCTAGGCCAGGGGGATGTGAACCCCCTGGAGACCACAGACGGAGGGATGGAGCATCTCTGCATCCACTGCAGCCCTGAGGAGCTATACTGCATCCAGTTTCTCCCCTGGTGGGCCACTCCCCTGGAGATCCACAAACATAATGGAACATAACAGAATCTCGAGATCGTACCAGATGTTACCATACCTCTGGAAGCTTTTCTCCCCAAAATTCTGATGCTGGCTCAGCCCTCGTTGTTTGATTCCAGACAAGCCCCCAAAATATTAGGGTCTGTGGTCAAAGGAATGAGGCTGATAAAAAAGCGAAAGTGAAGCAGAGCTTTATTTCACACCAAGCATCGAGAATTATAGTGGTCTGGACCAGGGTCACTTCCCAAAAGAGAGAAAGTGGCCTGGATTTCTAAATAGGTTCTTACAATATATGTCCAAATAGTATGAAAAGACACTAGAAAAAAAAATGCATGTATCAGAACAGCTATCTGCCCTCAGGCTCACTGCTTTTCAAAGCAAAGACCTCAAAGACCTCCATTATTATTTCCTGGGGGTACCTGCTAACACACAGAATCCTAACCTGCCCCTTCCTTTACCTAAAAAAATCAAACTGTTGGCTGCCATTTTAACAAGATCTCCAGTTTACTCTTTTGCACAATAACATTTGAGAAGAACTGACTAGCTAGGCTCCAAGGAAAATTAATTTACCCTCAAACAGCAAAATTTGAGATCATATATTCTTTTCTGTTTTCAGATCATAATAAAGAAAGAAATAAGAAAGAGAAGAGAGGAAAAGAGAGGGAGGGAGGCAAAGATGAGGATGGGGAAAGAAACACAATGTGTCGAGTTAAAATGATATTTACATAGAGCTTGTCTTTCAAAAACTTATGAACAGGCAAAAGGCCCCACAATGATGGAAATATATTAAAGGGACTCAGGTGTCAACTGAAAGAGCTCCCATGACCACAGTGGAGACAATATAAGCAATAAATAATCAGTGTTGGATTATAACCCAAAGCATAAAATACTCATAAATCCAAATAACATAAATAAATCGTGAAAGAAAGAAAAGAAAAAAAGAGAAAAGGAAAGGAAAGGAAAGGAAAGAAGGAAAGAAAGAAAGAAAGAAAGAAAGAAAGAAAGAAAGAAGGAAGGAAGGAAGGAAGGAAGGAAGGAAGGAAGGAAGAAAGAAAGAAAGAAAGAAAGAAAGAAAGAAAGAAAGAAAGAAAGAATCTCCCATGCAGAAGAATTTCAATTTGTGCAGCCATTCCACTCTCAAGTTGATGGAGAATAATTTCCCAGTCTTTATGTGTGGAATACACATGGCAATTTCCTTCTACAAAATATATTGTGAAAAAGGTTGGGGGGAAAAGAAGAGTCACTTTACCATGGAGAAAGCTGACAAACACTACCTTGGACAGATGATCAAGGTCAGTATCAAGACTGGTAATTCATGCTGACAACCTGGAATACTTTGAGAAGTAAAGGTAGTTTGTAAAATGTCTCTCAGTTAAGATATGTTTGTTGTTTTTCTCATGATTATACTGTGATTGTGGGTTATTAGGAGGACCACCTCAGAGGTATGCTGACATTTTTATTATATCATGTCATCAACAAAATGGAAAGGCTGAAAAACTGTCCTAACCAAGAGGAGGCTGAGAAAATATGAGGACAAAATATAGTGTGGTATCCTGGATGGGAACTTGGCAAAAACTAAGGAAATCTGACTAAAGTATGGTCTTTGGTTAATAAGAACATTTTAATATTGGTTCATTAATTTTAACAATTATACATGCTAATATAAGACATTACTAATAGGAGAAACGGAGTGCAAGTGCATGAGAATTATCTGTATTATCTTCACAATTTGCCTATAAATCTCTATTTTGTTCTAAGAAATAAAGTTTATTTTAAAAAGTGATTTAAATGAATCAGACTCTAAATGTGAAGACATTTTTAAGAATAGTTTAATTAATTAATTTTGCCTTATTCTTAAAGAGCTTCTTCAGTAGGAACAAAGTAAGAATTTTATATTAGAGGGCAAGAAAAAAGCTTCTGAACAACTATAATGTAGGAAAGGATAATAAATTGCAAAAATCAGATAAAAGTACGTCCTTTATATTAGACACCATATTGCAAGTGCATTTAAAATTAGCAATGCATAACGTTTATTTCCTTGACATTTGTCTTCCAAAGAGTTCACAGTGTTTGACTGTCAATTAAAAAATGATTCATGTGAAATTTTTATTAAACCAAATTTACTGTGAAATTACTGCCCAGATAATACTTTATTTCGATTTTATTGAGTTCCTTCTTAATCACTGCGCCTTTTAGTTAGAGCTGTCAAGTATAGCAAATGCCTTAGAAAGCCAATTTTTACGTTGTGATTACAGTCCCCTAATGGAATCACATATCATCTTCCTTTGCTCAGACATGGCACACAATAGGTGTCTGATGAAAGACTGAATGGATAGATGAAATTGCTCTTCATCATTTCATTTGGCAATTTCATTCTTCTCTTTGTCCATTTGATGCACTGATGTTTATCAACATCGACCCAAGGAGGTTAGGGATGCATTAATTTATTAAATGTTTGGTGCACACCTAGAGTGTGCAAGATGCTAGGAGTGCCATGTCAGCCAGACATAGATGCAGTCTTTGCCCCTGCTGGTGGGAGAAACAGATACTAACCGAATAGCAACAGAAAGACAATTGAACAAGATTATAGTGATTACTACAAAGGTAAATACACAGCTTATTACAAGTGCATATGAAAGAAAGCTTAGCCTATGTGGGGCCTCAAGGAAGACTACCAGAAAAAGCAACATTTATATTAAGACTTAAAGAGAAGGTAAGTGTTGGAAGGAGAATATTATGAGGGAAAGAATGCTTCTGCCTGCAAATTGTTGGGCTTTGGGCAAGTCCCTTGAGCTTAGGCTCTGTTATCTATTTCCTTCTCTGCCTGTATCATAGACTTCTAGTGAGCAATGAGTTAGAATTTATTTGTAAAGTGCTCAGCATGGAATCTAGGACATTGCTAAGTACTTAATAAATATTTTCTGGTGGCCGTAACAGCCCAGAACATACTTCCCAAGTTTGAATCATGACTTGGCCACTTAACTAGCTGCATGACCTTGGACAAGACATTCCCCTCCTGTCCTTCAGTTCCCCTATCAGGACACTAGTTAGTACCTGCCCATATGGTTGTTGGAGTATCCCATGAGTTCTTACGTGAAGCATAATTCTTGGTACATAATATGTGCCACATGAATGTTAGTTTCTATTAGGAATAAAGAAATCTCCCAACAGTCCAATGAGGCATTTAAGAAATTATTTTGGGGCTTTTAGGGCAATTGAGACTCAAAAAAGGTAAGTACCCATTTTTGTTTACTTAGCTAACCAGTTCCACAAACTTAAATTCGAGCACACAATTATTTTTTTTAACCTCACTCCATGAGGCCTCCCCAAGCCCAAGTAAAAATTGCCTTCTTGGAATCTCAAGGAAGAATACTTGACATAATATGACTCTTGGTAACAAAGCCTTGGTTCTTTCCAAATCCGTAAAGATGCATTTCCTGATAAGTGTCTGAGCTGTGAAGAAATAGGTGGGAATCTTGTCCCTCTGAATGACTTGTGTCAGAATATTTTAACTATAGTGCTAAGGAAAGTATCCTTATTAACAGGAAATAGTGTCTCAGATTTGTATCCAAGCAGTAAGATGCACTGAGGAAAAACCCTTGGACTCACTCTTCAACTCTTAAAGACAGATGAGAGCTTTTCTAGTCAGAAAATAAGTTGTCACGATAGCCCTATGGAATATGAGTCTCCAGTGTTGAAATGCTGCTGGGAAAATGCCAGTGCCCAGATGGGACGTGCACACTCTGGGTCTGTCTGATTCCAAATCTCCTGGCCTGTCCGCCGTGCCACTCCCACCAAGACATGCGCCACAAGAGGCCATTTGCCATTGCTCTTTGATGAGACCCTGAAAAAGGGGCAAAGAGTTATAGGAGTGGCTGGTGGAAGACACTAAAATGCTCAGAAACTTAGAGTTAAGGATGACTTTAGGATTCACTCTGTCTATCTCTGACAGGGAGCTGTGTGGTTTACATTTTGATAGACAGAACAATTCTAGATCTGGGGGGAAAAGTCACTGAGGCCAAACAAATCCTTAATATTCCGCCTCATCTTTCTATTCTCTTTTGACTCAGTTTCCATGGCAACTCATATTTATTGGCCAATTCTGTGTGTATTTGCCGAAGGCAGGTGATTGCTTTTGCTCAGCCCAGGGGTAGGGGAAAGGCAATCGAGAGAGAGGTCATTTAGAAGAATGTATCCTTTTTTTATTTTGTGGGAACTCTCAGGCTATATTCTTTAAAAATGACTGAATTAATTTCTTAAACTTTGTGGTAGGCATTATCTGAAAGATGAATTAAACCCAAATCAAATCAGTTATAAGAGGAGGAGGAGCAGAAAGAGGAGGAGAGAGAGATGAGAGAGGTGGGGAAGGGAAGAAGGAAGGGAATAAACACAAGAATGGTGTGTGGATTTCCTCTGATAACATCAGCTCAATTCTTTTTTTTTTTTTTTTAAAGGTTTTATTTATTTATTTGAGAGAGAGCAAAAGAAAGCATGAGCAGTGGGGGAAACAGGGGGAGTGGCAGGGGGATAGGCAGGCTCTCTGCTAAGCAGAAAGATCCATGTGGGACTCTATCCCAGGACCCTGGGATTGTGACCTGAGCCAAAGGCAAATGTTTAGTCAGACTGAACCACCCAGGTGCCCCAACATCAGCTTAGTTCTAGCCAGTTTCATGCTTGCCTTCACACTCCTTGGGCATTTTGTCTACATCCATACCTCTCTCATCTTTCTGCATTCAGATTTCTGCTCCTGTCACTGCCACAAAGCAGAAGAGAGAGGCTGGATGACTTAACAGGGAAGCCAGGTGCTGACATGGCCACGGCCACTGGACATCAATGCCACGGATTTAGAAACACCTTCCCATTTCTGGTACTTCCAAATCTCTTCTTCCCGGCCTGAGGGCTTTCTCCATCCTAAGGGAGGATTTCTCCACCTGTGAGCAGGATAGCCCAAAAGTACAGGGGATGTAATGCCATCCCCAGAGGTGACCCTTTGTCAATGAAGAACCGTTGACTGTAGCTAGAGACTCCATCCTGTCCCAAATCCTGATGGAACCCTTCTGAGAGGCATTCTACATCGCTCCTCAAGTGGACACAAGTAGGATTAAGCTTAGTTTGTCCACAGCAGTAATTCCCTCACTACAGATCCTTCTGGAGCTTCTCTGGATTCCTGCCTCATTTGCCCCTTTTCTTCACTCATATAATATGGAGCTAGTTCCCAAGTAGACGGGTGCTCCCAAGCACTCCCTTCAATGTCTGCTTTTAGGTGAATTGGACCTAAGGTGTTCGGGTATCCCCTTCTTGGCATCAGTGTATTGGGAATTAAGTTATTATTAGTATTCATAATTAAAGTAAAAGGAAGTTGAAGCTGTCTTTCTCTGGTGCAATCGTAGAAATAAAACCTCGCCGGGTTTCCACGCAGAAGAGTTTCACTGCAGGGAATTAGAGGCCTATAGAACCATCGGAAGATCTGGGGAATCAAAGGTCAGGAAAGCTATGGCTAGAAGCATGTGATTCCCAGGAATACACCTAAAAAACTCAGCAAACCTTATATCTGTCATCTGGTCAGACATCGGCTTATAACCGCCACCAGGGAAAGACGGCTTCTCTATCCTTCCACCTTGCAAATTTGGTGTGGGTTGAAACATCTGGAACTGTAAGAGGAAAGGGCTCCTGGAAAACAGGATCCCAGGTCTCTGTCCTGCAATGCAGAGGGGAGTGTAGAAAAGGAGGTAGGAATGTCGAGATCACAGCAGATAATCCAGCACACACAGGTAGAATTCCCCCCGGAAGCCTGATTTGGGGCAGTGCTGGATAAACACTGACCAGTTCTTGCCCTCATTTTCTTCTTTCCCAGACTCCACAAGGATCACCACATATCATATCATTCGATATCATCTAATCTTGTAGAGATGTGCCAGGTCAACCAGAGAAATCAGAGGCTTCTGAAAACAAGAAGCCTGTTCTAAACTTATATACCGCCTTGCCTTGACTCATCAGATGCCCCTAGTAGGCTTTCAGCCAGGTGTTGATTAAACATCTTAACCTTTACAAATCCTCTTCTGAATCAGCAACCATTTTCACCACTTCACTCCACAGCTGCCTCCGTGCCACTAATACGTGGACCTAGCTCTTCTTCCCAGGTTCTTCAGTTGAGTTCAATCCCTGTGTTGAGTACACACTTGGGCAAAGACCGCTGGTCATCTACTAACTGGGGACTCTTACAAATCTTACTCAGAATGGGCCCCCTGTACGTGGGTTGAAAAGGCAACTAACTTCCTATGTTATGGTAGAGTTGAGATCATTGCTCTGACTGGTTGAAACCTGACTTTTTCTCAGCGTCATGCCTGTGGCAGATGCTGCCACCGGTCTCCCACTCCTACTTAATTCCTTCCACTTTCCTCTTGGGTTTCTTTACAATGCACTTCCTTTGTTCTCCCCCAGTCTCTGGTCACTTGCTTTAGCACTCAGCCTCTGAGGCAGCGGAAAACACAGGGCAGGAGGATCCCCCCAGACAACATGGGCCACCTTCCATAACAATTCAAGGATCCATATGAGGCCAACGTCCCCTTCCTCACCCCCTGCCCACCACCCTAGTGGGAGAAACAGGAGGAGATGGAGTGTGTCTGAGAACCAGAGCTTTGTATTCCAAGGAGTCCAGGAAATTTCTAGATGGAGCTCTTTACTGTACTCAGCTGGGTTAAATTTAAACCAGATTGGACATTTAATTAGTTTGTTTTCTCACTTACTAGCATATAAGCATTCAGGAGAGAAAAACTAATTAGTAATGAACCAAATTAATTTATTGGATTTTTTTTCCTGCACAGCCAATCTGGAGCGTGAGTGGCATTTTTTCCTACTAAAACACTCTAATTTGCATTTCTTCTCAAGGATTTCACAGCACCTCAGAGAGCTAAGACTGCCACTCCATATTCATAGCTTCAGAAATACCAATCACTTGTGATTTTATATCTTGGCAAAATCTGTAAGCTCAACCCTTGTGTATAATTTATATATTGCACCCACTAGCAAGACACCTGTAACAAGCAATCTGAAACTCAGTGAATGCTTGGCAGAGCCTGTCTTTTCTCCCCAACCTTAGCGCCGGTTTCACTTTGCCCTTGCCGTCATGAATGGTGCATCTCTACATCCCTGTCTCCCTTGCTCGCAAAATCAAAGGCACCTCTGTCTCCTCCCTTTCTCGGTCCCCAACTGCTTCTAAGGCCCAGTCTAATGTCAAGGGGATCTAAGTTTCACTCCTTATCTCTCCATTCCCATGTTTACATTATCGATGCTCCCCAAGCTACTGTATATCAACAGGCCAGCTTCTCCTCATGACCCCAGCATCTGTGCTCTTCAGTCCTTTTCCAACACTCTTGGACGATGCTTCCTGAAGTTGTTATTTCATGATGGCTTTCTCCTGCTTGAGGCTCGTCTTTTTCTTGAAATGGACTTGCCTTGAACTTCATATCTACATTCCTCGTTGTTTACTGGCTCCTCTAGGAAGATGCTCCCAGGGTCCTCAATCTATTTTTTTAAATGGAAGTTGCCATCTCGACTACTCCCTTGCAAAACTCTACCCTAGCCTGCTCCTCCTCCTCAGTACAGATTATAACTAATCACATCAAGAGCCACCTGATCATTGGTGTGGAATTCTCACCTCTCTGCCCCTTCCTTCTCTCACATCCCCAAATTCATTATAAATGGGAGGGGTATGGTAGAGACTTAGGCAATGTGAAATTAATTTTAGTTATAAAAAAAATCTTAATTTGACATCAGTTTGCACAAACTTTACTAATTATAAAAGCTTTAGGAACAGCCAAATACTTCCCAGGCTGTTTACCTCTTCATATCTTTTGTGATTTAAAAAATTATTTTGATCCCACCAAATTAAATACTCTCTACTAAAAGCACAGTATACATATGTTAAATTTGTGTGCGTGCCATATCACTCAATCAATAGATGTTTTACTTGAAGTCTTTTTCTTCTATTTTCAGATATTTTAATTTAAGAAAAAATAACTAAGGCTGGTAAACTTGGTTGAAAGGTTGAATTTTAAAAACAAACAAACAAAAAAATGAACCAGCTGGTTGCTACAGTGTCTTCTCATTTGTCTTCTGGTTCGGTTGTTTACTTTTTAAAATGTTTCAAAGATTTGTCAACTGTAGTCTTAGTAATCATTTATTTAGCTAGTGGGCAGAGTCCAGAACATCACATTTCTGTCTCTTTCAATCTGAAAGGTAGATAATTTCAGTGTGTTTTTCTTTCAAGATCTGAGATACCAAAGTTAAGAGACAGCTGACAAGGATTTACCAGTAGTATGATTTGGCAGGGTATTTTAGCTTCCTGAGCCTTAGGTTTATCATCAAGGAAATGGGTATAGTAATTATTACTGTGCAAGCATACTGTGAACAGCAGTCCTGAGAGGTTACACCCAATGCCCTCAACCCAAGCTATTTTTAGCACTTTCAGTGATGGCCAGTGTACAGGAGAGAAGTCCAACTCCATCTCCAAAAATAACAAACTTATCTCAGCACCATTTAGAAAGTATTAGGACTTGGAGTATTTTCACCAGCATTGTAATAATTCTTCTTTAATTTTTCTCATTGGGTATTTTCAAGGAGGAAGAGAGGAAGAATTTAGGGAGAGAAATGAGGCAGTTTCATAGGGCCAGTCCCTGAGTTGGAATTCTTCACCTCACTATGACTCATGTCTCATTCAGACAAGAGTAGAAAGACATGCTTTTCCAGAGGGATCATGAATCCTGAAAAATATAGAAGCCTTCAGTGTATCAGGGCAGTGACTTAACTTCAGAAAAAGACTTCCTTATTTTCCATAACAGTATTTTGAGAACAATGACACCATTGTCACTACTATTATTGATCATGCTAATAATAACTGACATTAAGTGAACCCTGACCCAGAGAGTATTTAAAATATTCCAGGTACTGAGCTAAGCAATTTGCTTGCATTATCTCATCGAATACTCTCAGCTCACCCTATTTATTGTTTATTTTCTCCGTGTTGATGGGAACATTCATAGTGTGAAGCAATCAGTGAGGTCCTCACTGTAAGTGAGGTTAATACCTAAGAGTGAAGCCCAGGTTTGTCTCAACATAGACCCTGTGCTTGTAACCTTTGCATTTTAACAGTTTGGAAGCAAGTTTCCCCTCATCCTTATGCCATTGAGAGAATGATCAGCAGCATTGCTTCGGTTAAAAGTTCAGATATTTTGAAGTTCGGAGTTAGGAAACAGAGGGGTGGAGGTCCAGTACCTAAGACCAGATTATCTTTAAGAACAAAATAAACAAAAACCAACCAACCAACCAACAAACAAAAACACTGTGTACATGATTTTTTTTTTAATTGATAGTTTTGGTTCATTGGGTAAACAAATGTTTTTAGGTGTTAAAAAGAATATGCTAGAAACAGGTTTATCAAAATTAGTTTACACATTGCAATATTTCAAAAATAATTTTACAGGGTTAGTCAGAGAAAGGTTCTTTCTCTCACTTATTATTAAAATCCAGCACATGAAAAATAGTTAGCCAGCTTGGATCATAGAGTTTCAGAATATTTTATTATTCTGCACACATCTTACAAAAATAATTACACTTGCCTCAGTGAGTGATATTAAGGAGCTCTGTGTTTGTGAGATATTTTGTTTGTTTGACTTCTTTTTAATAGACTGAAGGAGAACAAAAAAGAAGACTTCTCTCGAGGTACCTCTGGTGCACATTTATTTTTATGTGACTTAAACTTGAGTAAACAAAGTAAAACATGGAGAAAGTCTTAAAAACATGATTGGTTACCATTGTTTTTATAATACAAGTACTGACTGGAACCTTTGGCTAAACATACCTGGAAATCCGCATTGAAATTTCCAATAGCAGAAATATTCCTCCTGATGTAGCTCCCAAAAATAATTGCTGATATACCTTTAAACTTATGCAGTTTATTTAGTTTCCTAATACAGAATTTCAGACAACTTCAAACATCAATAGCTAAAAGGTCCTGGGGAAGAATTAGTTTACAGAAGTGCCAACTAGATGTTATTATAAGATACACATTCCCAAGACTTAGTAACATTAGCAGGCAAGCAAGAAAAAAGTATTTGCACGTTATGTTCTGGCATTAATGCTCAGCTGCCAAAGATGATCACATAGGAACAGGTTCCTTTTCAGAAAAATTCTTTGAAGCATAAACGATTCTTTGAAAAAGAACAGATGTCCAGATAAAGCACCCTATTCATTAATCACCACCACAACAAAAAAAGCATAAACCAAGATTTTTACACCAAAGAAACATGGTTATACTTTTTTTGCTGTTGATAATCACTACTAAAATAGGTAAGTTATTTGGAGATCAAGGGAAATCTGCTAATCCTTCCATAGAAAGAGTTCTTCTGTGGGTCCTCATCTTGAGTTTTGTGCTCCAAGCCAGTGGCATAGATTAAAAGTCTAATTAATGGTAATGTCCTCTGGATAACATAACTTCTTGGGTAAGCCTTGTTTTAAATCCCATGCTGTGAAAGATCATACCCACTGGAATATAAGCTCCATGAGGTCACAGATTCTTTTTTTAACCATTGTCTTCACTGATGTAATCCCAGCACCTAAGACACTTGGCACTTCCTAGGTACTTACTTAATATCTTTGAATGAATGAATGAATGAATGAATGAATGATAGCAATGTCCCGAAATATTTAGGCTCTCACAATAGAATATATGCAGAACATACTCAAATGAAGTTATTTTTTTTAATTTATTTATTTATATGACACAGAGAGATCACAAGTAGGCAGAGAGGCAGGCAGAGAGAGAGGAGGAAGCAGGCTCCCTGCTGAGCAGAGAGCCTGATGTAGGCCTCGATCCCAGGACCCTGAGATCATGACCTGAGCTGAAGGCAGAGGCTTTTAACCCACTGAGCCACCCAAGTGCCCTCAAATGAAGTTCTTATTGAAACATCAGCTTGATCCTAAAGCAATGGCACTGAAGTGTGTCCTGGACTTCCTTCAAAAAATTTTTCACTAACCAGAGCCTTGTCCAAAAAGCAAGTTATATGTGACCTGGAGCATTTTACCCCATTCTTTGTATAACTTGCCTACTCCATGGGCAATGATATGAGGTGGAAAATGTGAAAGGCCCACATAGCCCACTTCAGGAAGGAAATCAAAAGTTCATCCCCATTTTGATGCATCACTTAATAATATAATATCACTGGAATCAGGAACATCTCACCTGTCGGCTCACATGTCCATGTATGCCATCGTATTTTTGCCCAGGGCATTCTGGAACAAAGCAGAGAGCCTTCATTTATTCTTTTCTCTCAGCCCCTGTTCCTCCACTGCTAGATCTTCCAAAGAAATTCTATAGAATTTATAAGGATCCAAGAACCATCTGGCCTAGCCCAGAATTTGGGGCAGAGACCTTTATTTCTCAGGGACGCTCATCAGTTCAGATATAATATTCTTCAAGAGCCTTCTGTAAACGCCTTCTAAGCTGGTTTCGTCATCCTTTTCTCCGATCTCATTTACCTGAAACCTCTCCCAGGACACCACAGTGTACTGAAATGATCAGTGAGTAGTTGCTTCTCCCACTAAACTGTAAGCTTCCTAAAGGGCCATGTCTCTTTCCTGCCTAGCATTTGTCATAGTGGATGGCACAGTGCCCAGAACAGTATGTGTGCAGGTGATGCTTGCTGAATTCTGTGCCCCCACAACCATCCTTTAGAATGGCTATATGGTGAAGATGGAATATTGTTGCTAGAAATATTCCTCTCCTATAATGGATGGCACTATTTGAAAAACATAACTTAATATTCTCTTTCATAGAAGATGTCATTTCTGTTTTTAAAAACTTCTCCAGGGGCGTCTGGTTGGCTCAGTTCACTGAGTGTCTGTCTTCAACTGGGGTTGTGATTCCAGGGTCCTGGGATTGAGTTCTATATCAGGCTCCCTGCTCAGCAGGAAGCCTATTTCTTCCTCCCCCTCTGAAGCCCCTCCCCTTCCCCCTCTCCCTTTTCTTTTCCCCTTTCCCTCTCCCTGCTCATGCTCTCTCTCTCTCTCTCAAATAAATAAAATCTAATTAAAAAAAAAAAAAGAAGGTAAGAAAAGAAACTTTCCCAGACTCTCATGATGCACTGGAGTTAGTCAGGACCTTGGTTCTGGGTTCTAGGTTCCAGAAATCCAAATAGAATTTATTTAAGCCAGATGAAGTATTTATTATAATGATATATGTCTCATAATGTCCACAGACAGGAATAAAATGAGGCTAAACTTTGATAATTACACATAATGGGGACTCAGACTGTCAGAAAACTTAAGTTTCATCTCTATCTCCTCTGACCAGCTTCTTTTGCTTTTCTGGGCCACATGGAGCAAAACATGGCCACAGTAGCTTCAAAATGCACATTTTTATGTCCCAAGAACCCAGAAAGACTAACCCCTGTTCAGGTTCACAGTCCCCCTGGAAATGACTCCAATTCACCCAATTTCATGAAGATCTCACCTTAGACCAACCAAATGCAGCTGTTGGTGGAGTTCAAAAATATGACCATGCTGTTGGGTAGACAATCTCAGGTGTCCACCGCACTTCCAAATTCATTAGTTTCTAAGGAAAACCTATAACCATAATGGACTATTTCAAATGTGTGAATGGTAATCTTTATAAAATATAAAAAGTTTTAAAGCAATAATCTGCAAATTTCTTTCTTTTAATAATTCATTGTACTTATAAAAAAGTTCCAAATAAATATGCTCACTTTGTTTTAAAAATAAATTTACTTTATTATATGATAATATTGACAGTTTACATAAACAACATCCTTTAGAACATGCAAAACAATTATAAAATATATTTTTAAAAGATATGAAAATCTCTGAATTTCTTTTTTGTCATCGGACCTACCAAATTTTAAGAGACACCATTTACACTTTGGGACCAAAGCAAAATTCTCAAGCCTCACTTGGCTGGAGAGATTCCACTGGTCAACCGACATCAGTTCAGGGAAGGAGAAACATTTACAGCATTTTGTTTTGTTTTTAAATGCTGTAACAAGCATTTGTTTCAAGCACTTTGTATCAAAGTACACCGAGATAAAGCAAGGGCATAGATGAGCCCAGAGGAAGACTTTTGAAAATGAAGCATATGCAGCAGGAATCTACTGGATATAGTTCCTGTTTTAAGGATGGCTATTAAGTCAGGAAGAAAAATAGATTTAGAAGATAAGTAGTTGTTTGGTTTGGCTCTTAATATATTTGAGCTTTTTCTGTGAAGACAACTTCATTCTCACTCAAAACATGATGTGTGATAGAAAGTGACATTCAACTGCATCTTTGGTCTGAATTCTTCACTTTGGGTATGAAGTCTACACTGCAAAGTAAAATCTGCTTGGATTCTAGAATAAAACCTGCTGGACTAACATCACAATAGCAAAAGTACAGCAAGTAGGGGACACCTGCCATCATTTTTGGTAAATCACCCACCCGGTCAGTGTAGAAATTTTCATGATCTATGGAATATTGGCTTTTTCAGTTTTAAAAGAGTCTTTGTTAAATATGCTATGGAGTGGAAGGAACATTTGGCAAGATGGTCGCAAGTAATAGATGCTTACGGTCCTGATTTCATTGCATCAAGAGCCATTTGAGAGCGATCACAGGTACTGTTTTTTGAAGAAAAAAATGAGGCTGTGGTCCCAAACAGTGTGTGCCTGGGCTCTGCGGTGGTGTCACTGACCCCTGCCCAGGAATAAACAGCCTCTTCTTCCAGTGCTATCATTTATCCCTCTCAGGCATTTACTTCCATCTGTATTCAGTACCCTAGCTATGGGGCAGATCCGTTTGCTTTACTAATGTAAACATTTATTCACACCATGGAGAATTTATAAAGGAGCAAAGAAACATCTAGAAGTCAATGCTGCAGAAAACATGATGGCAATAGTGACATATCTATCCAGGACTCTCCAACCTGAGTTGCTGCAGGAAAATAGCCCCAGCATCTCAGAGTCGTGGCAAAACACAAGTTACTAGAGTGTCTTGGGTTATATTAGTGAGTTGGGTGTGATCAACAAAAACGATAATTAAGAACACAAACTGAAATTGGGTAAATCTTGGTTCCAATTCTCCACCAATTCCTAACTCTGTAAATCTGGGTTATGTTATTTAACTTCCTTGTGTCTGTTTCCGTGTATGGGAAACAAGGCTCATAAGAGATATCTCACGGGTTCTTGAAAAGATTAAAGGAAATGATATACTTTAAACTCCTGGACCCTGGCAAGTGCTGTATAAATGGTCATTTTATTATTAATGCTGTTCCTAAAATCTAAAATCCTTCTCACTCTCCTTTTTTGTTTGACTACTAATCCTGGTAATAAAACTTTAAGTGGACATTTATTAAAATTTTTTATCTGAGTGCTTTTTCCCAATTACTGAACAATAATAAAATTACTTATTATTATAAAAATGGTAAGAAAAAAAACAGGCTAACATTACAAACAAAAAGTAAATACATTATTTAAAATTCATTTCTCTGGGCTATTTTCCTGAGACACATTCTGTCCATTTTCCAATGAGCAAGACATCTTGCAGCTTGCCACCAGCCGGAAGGTAACGTCCTAGCCTGCAGGAATAAGGGAAAAGACAGCAAGCTGGTTAAGAGAAATGTAGTATGCAAATTAAAAAAGAAAAACCTAGAGCCAACATTTTTGTCTTCATTTCATTGACGATTAATGTCATCCTGTAATAAATTAGGAGAACATTATAATTTATCGATAAGCAGTGCCGTACTCCATGCATCTGCTTGGTGTTTCTGGGAAAAAGAGATGCTTTGTTTTGCTGGCCGAGCTATGGAGACTCACTGCCTCTCTTGCTGGAGGTGAACAAGGAAGCATGTGGCTCATTGCTACGCTATGACTTAAGAGGAACTAGCCAAGGATGAAGCCAACTCATTGATATGTGAGCAGAAAAAGATAAATAATGTTTCCCGGTGTGAGAGCCTCTGGTTCATTACCTTCCCTCTGGACTGCCGGTTCATGTGAGCCAAAACATGTCCTTCATTTTAAACCAGTCTGATTGGCTTTGCCTCGATCACAGCCAAACTACCCTAGTTTGCTGATGGCACTAGCCCCCCTTGGAGCCTTTTTATGCCCACCCACCCTCAGCTCTGCACTCCAAGAGGAGGGGACTGACACATCACAAGGGCTCCCTTACTTCTGGGGTGCTGGTTGTGTTTGGTTAATGGCAGGCACTTGTTGAGGACCTAAAAGGAGGAGATGAGAAAGTTTGGATGTTTTTTCTGCCTTTCCTCCTCTTCCTTGTTTTGGTTCCAGCGGTGGCTACTTCCCTTCTCAGATATGGCTCCTACAGAGTATAGGCCCTCTTCAGCCAGCCTCTGAGTGCCGCAGTAACCTTCCCCAGCCCTTCCAGGCACAGGAGGGAAGCAGCCTCTAGCTAGTGTTAAACTCCAGAAGCCTCGAAGTTCCTGGGGTTTCCCCAGCCCTGCCCTCAGTCCCTCATCAAAATCTCCTTGTTGGATCCAACTGGGATCCTAATTGACATAACATTTAAAGAGCTTAGAACAGTGTTCAGCATAGTCTAAATGTTCAGTAAATGTGGTTATTATTAAAATGTGGTTATTAATTTTTAATGAGATTATTAAACAAAAACACCTTTTCCTTGAGCCCAAAACGAGGAAGAAAAAGTATAAACTAACCACCACAACCATATAGAATGAGAAAACAGGATGAGCTCAGCATACTCAGAAATATATATAAAAGTCTTCTTTCATAAATCCTACCAATGGGCCCCACTCTGGCAGGGGTTTCTTTTCTTGCTTCCTTTCTCCCTTTCTCTTTTTTATTTCTTCTTCCTTTTCAGTGGTGAATTCTGATTGCTCCAAAACCTTCCAGCAACCAATTCACCTGGATAGTGGCTGATATATTTAGCTATACACCCCCTCAACCACTCCTTGCCACAATGACCAAGAGGAGGAACAGCCAATGGAAGAAGAACCCTGAGACTGCAAACCTGGTCACAGAATTACTGGAAATGAACATAAACAATATGACAGAAATGGAATTCAGGGCAGCAATCATCCAAGCAATGGCTAATTTGGAAAAGAACATTAGTCTCAAAATGGAAACCCTAATAACAGAAGTGAAAGTGGAGTTTAGAAAGGCTGTTAATGAGATGCGATCTAATTTAAATATGCTAACAGCTAGAGTAAGTGATGCTAAAGATCGTATCAGTGATTTAGAAGACGGATGGATTAAGAAGGAGGAGCAAGAGAAGTCTTGGAACAAACAGTTTAAATCCCATGAAAGCAGAATAAGGAAAATAAATGATGCCATGAAACGCTCCAATATCAGAATTATTGGAATCCCTAAAGGAGTTGAGAGAGAGAGAAGCCTAAAAAACATAGTTGAACAATCATGGATGAAAATTTCCCTAATCTGAGGTATGAAACTAATGTTCATGTCCTAGAGGCAGAGAGGACACCCCCCCAAGATCAATGAGGTCAGAAAAACCTCCAGGCACATAATTGTGAAATTCGTGAATCATAAAACCAAAGAATATGTCTTAAGGGCAGCTAGGGGGAAGCAATCCGCTACCTATAGAGGGAGGAACATCAGAATAACGTCAGACTTTTCCACAGAAACCTGGCAAGCCAGAAAGGGCTGGCAAGACATATTCAGGAAATTACATGACAAAAATATGCAACCAAGGATAATGTATCCAGCAAGGCTGACTTTCAGAATGGAAGGAGAAATAAAGAGCTTCCAAGACCGCCAAGGTCTAAAAGATTATGCAGCCACCAAGCCAGCACTACAAGAAATATTAAGAGGGGTTCTATAAAATAGAAATGAACACAAGAGTGACACAGAACAGAAATTTACAGAGATAATCTATAGAAACATGAGCTTCACAGGCAACATGATGTCAATACTATCTATCAATAATCACTCTCAATGTGAATGGCCTAAATGCTCCAATAAAAAGGCACAGGGTTACAGACTGGATAAAATGACAGGACCCATCCATATGCTGTTTACAAGAGACACATTTTGAATCCAAAGACACTTCCAGATTGAAAGTGAGGGGATGGAGGACCATCTTTCATGTCAACAGACCCCAAAAGAAAGCCGGGGTAGCAATTCTCATATCAGACAAATTGGATTTTAATCTAAAGACTGTAGTCAGAGACACAGAAGGACACTACATCATTCTCAAAGGGTCTATACACCAAGAAAATCTAAGAATTGTAAATATTTATGCCCCCAACATGGGAGCATCCAACTACATAAGCCAACTGTTAAGCAAAATAAAGAATCATATTGATACAAATGCATTAATTGTAGAAGATCTTAACAAACCACTGTCAACAATGGACAGATCATCTAAACAGAAAATCAACAAAAAAACAAGAGCCTTGAATAACACATTGGACCAGATGGATCTCATAGATATATTCAGAGCATTCCAGCCTAAAATAGCAGAATACTCATTAGTCTTGGGGGCACATGGAACTTTATCCATAATAGACCACATACTAGGTCACAAATCAGGGCTCAACCAATACCAGAAGACTGAGATTATTCCCTGCATATTCTCTGACCACAATGTCGTGAAACTGGAACTCAATCACCATAAAAAGTTCAGAAGAAAATCAAACACTTGGAAGCTAAAGACAATCCTGCTTAAGAATCTGTGGATCAACAAGGAAATCAAAGAAGAACTGAAACACTTCATGGAAACCAATGAGAATGAAGATACATCGATCCAAAACCTATCAGATACAGCAAAGGCAGTCCTACGGGGAAATTCATAGCCATCCAAGCCTCACTCAAAAATATTGAAAAATCCTAAATACACCAACTCTCATTACACATTAAAGAACTGGAAAATCAACAAAAAATTAAACCAACCCCCCCACACAAGACAGGAAATAATTAGGATTAGAGCAGAGATGAATGAATCAGAAACACATCAGTAGAACACATCAACAAAACTAGAAGCTGGTTCTTTGAAAGAATCAATAAGATCGATAAACCATTGGCCAAACTAATCCAAAAGAAAAGGAAGAAGACCCAAATTAACAAAATTATGAATGAAAGGGGAGAGATCACGACTAACACCAAGGAAATAGAAACAATCATCAGAAATTACTATCGACAATTATATGCCAATAAGTTTAACAACCTAGAAGATATGGATACATTCCTAGAAACCTATAAACTTCCAAGACTGAAACAGGAAGACATTGACCATCTGAATAGACCTATATCTAGTAACGAGATTGAAGCAGTGATCAAAAACCTCCCCCAAAACAAGAGTCCAGGACCAGACGGATTCCCTGGGGAATTCTACCAAACATTCAAAAAAAAAAATAACACCTATTCTCCTGAAGCTCTTCCAAAAAATAGAAACAGAAGGAAAACTTCCAGACTTTTTCTAAGAAGCTATCATTACTCTAATTCCCAAACCAGACAAAGACCCCATCAAAAAGAAGAACTTCAGACCAATATCTCTGATGAATATGAATATGGAGAAGATTCTCAACAAGAACCTTGCTAACAGGATCCAACAATACATTAAAAAGATTATCCACCATGACCAGGTGGGATTTATCCCAGGGATGCAAGTGTGGTTCAACACTTGCAAATCAGTCAATGTGATAGAACAAATCAATAAGAGAAGAGAGAAGAACCACATGGTACTCTCAATTGATGCAGAAAGGCATTTGATAAAATGCAACATTATTCCTGATCAAAACTCTTCAAAGTATAGGGATAGAGGGAACATTTCTAAACCTCATAAAATCTATCTATGAAAAACCCACAGAGAATATCATTCTCAATGGGGAAAAACTGACAGCCTTTCCTCTGAGATCAGGAACAAATCAAAGATGACCACTCTTACCACTACTGTTCAACATAGTGTTAGAAGTCCTAGCAACAGCAGTCAGACCATAGAAAGAAATAAAAGGTATCCATCTTGGCAAAGAAGAAGTCAAACTCTCTCTATTTGCAGATGACATGATACTCTATATGGAAAACGCAAAAGACTCTACCCCCAAACTACTAGAACTCATACGACAATTTGGTAACGTGGCAGAATACAAAATCAACACACAGAAATCAGTTTCATTCTTCTACACTAACAATGAAAATATAGAAAGGGAAATCAGAGAATCGATTCCATTTACTATAGCACCAAAAACTATAAGATACTTAGGAATAAACCTAACCAAAGAAGTCAAGGATCTGTACTTGAGGAACTACAGAACACTCCTGAAAAAAATTGAAGAAGACACAAAAAGATGCAAGAGCATTCCATGCTCATGGATCGGAAGAATAAACATTGTCAAAATGTCTATAGTGCCCAGAGCATTCTATACTTTCAATGCCATTCTGATCAAAATTCCACCAACATTCTTCAAAGCGATGGAACAAACAATCCTAAAATTTATCTGGGACCAAAAAAGACCCCAAATCGCTAAGGAATTGCTGAAGAAGAAAAACAAAGCAAGGGGCATCTTGTTACCTGACTTCAGGCTTTATTATAAAGCTGTGATTACCAAGACAGCATGGTAACGGCACAAAAACAGAAAAATAGACCAATGGAACAGAGTAGAGAGTCCAGATATGGACCCACAAATCTACGGGCAAATCATCTTCAACAAAGCAGGAAAAAATATCCAGTGGAAAAAAGACAGTCTCTTCAATGAATGGTGCTGGGAAAATTGGACAGCTACATATAGCAGAATGAAACTAGATCATTCTCTTACACCACACACAAAGGCAAGCTTGAAATGGATGAAAGACCTTAAAGTGAGGCAGGAATCCATCAAAATCCTGGAAAAGATCATAGGCAGTAACCTCTTTGGCATCTGCCACAGCAACTTCTTTCAAGATACGACTCCAAAGGCAAAGGAGGCAAAAGTGAAAATGAATTTCTAGGACTTCATCAAAATAAAAAGCTTCTGTACAGCAAAGGAAACAGTCAACAAAACAAAGAGGCAACCCATGGAATGGGAGAGGATATTTGCAAATGGCACTACAGAAAAAGGGCTGATATCCAAGATCTATAAAGAACTACTCAAACTCAACATCCAAAAAGAAGATGAACACATCAAAAAATGGGCACGAGACATGAAGAGGCACTTCTCCATACAAGATATACAAATGGCTAACAGACACATGAAAAAATGTTCAGCGTCACTAGCTATCAGGGAAATTCAAATCAAAACCACCCTGAGATACCACCTTACACCAGTCAGAATGGCCAAAATTAACAAGACAGGAAACAACAAGTGTTGGAAAGGCTGTGGAGAAAGGGGAACCCTCTTACACTGTTGGTGGGAATGTAAACTGGTGCAGCCGCTTTGGAAAACAGTGTGGAGATTCCTTAAAAATTTGAAAACAGAGCTACCTTATGATCCTGCAATTGCACTACTGGGCATTTACCCCAAAGATACAGACGTAGTGAAAAGAAGGGCTATATGTACCCCAATGTTCATCGCAGCAATGGCCACAATCACCAAACTGTGGAAAGAGCCAAGGTGCCCATCAACAGATGAATGGATAAAGAAGATGTGGTACATATATACAATGGAATACTATGCCTCCATCAGAAAGGATGAATATCCAACTTTTGTAGCAACATGGACTGGACTGGAAGAGATTATGCTGAGTGAAA